>CM067076.1:35793708-36008708 GCA_033980235.1 Diadema setosum | reverse complement strand
GCATGGAGAGCGATTTGTTGATTCCAGGAAACTGCATTAAGGAAATCACTATGGGAAACACTCAAGGAGGATTTACAACCATCACAGAGTCATTCTTATTTCATCCCATTTACACGTGATATGTAGCAGCTATTGGGTTATTTTGCCCTGTCGAGCTGGAAGCTTGACTGAAACGAGAAAAGCCTGCATGATTGTTACCAGAACGACCCTAACACTTAAAGCTATTTGACAGAATAAAAGTGCTTATTTGATGTTTACATTGTTTAGTCAATAGAATTCTTAATCATGCGCAAGAACTATTCAGTGATAATGTCTCTTTGATCTACCATGTGATAGATTTTAGAAACTTATCGAACAGTTTCATATCTAATGAAGATGAGGGTCAGAAGTCAATAAATTTGTATATATTACTCATGATTTGTATACATATAAATGTATATAATATGAATGAATAAAATAAATCTCCATGTCTCTGTTTGTCTGTATCTCTGTCTCTTTCTCTCCCTCTCTCTCTCTCTACACACACACACATATATATATATATATATACATATATATATATATATATATATATACATATACTTCGAATGAAAAAGACATTCATGGATGTATAGTTGTATAGATAGATAGATAGATAGATAGATCGAGAATGGAACGCAATAAAAATGGTAGATCGAGGGGTGCTTTTATAAAGTGTGAAATATCTACATATTCTAGACATTCTGAACAGTCTGAGAAAGTCGAAATAAAGAAAAATCAACGAAATGACTTTAAAAAAGTCTCTGTTGATAATTAAAACGCTTACTTGGATACCATCTGCGGATTTTTGCGTTGTCATTCTCATTGCTTGGAGTAACGATATTGTTACTTTTGTCAACAACAATGTCTATTCATAAAACCATGAACAAAATAATTGATGTTATAATAATATCACCCAATCAAAACACAATGATTCCATATAAACCAACAAACTATAATTTGAAGAAATCAACTAAGGAGAAGCAAGAATTGATATTAGGAAAGGCAAAAGTGATAAACCCTATAGCTTTAAATCTACGTGTAATAGGAGCACATGTCGCAAGATGTAGATTGTATGCCGTACCAATCCTCACTGGCTGTCTGTTATCCTTCACAACCAAGTCCTGCATACATTGCCCCTACACACCTTCCTCATCCCTTCTATGGAGACACTGCTGAATGCATAGCAGCTATACTCCCGACCGTACGAGCAGTCATAACGCGTTTAGCAGGAGCGATAATATTTAAGTCTACTTTATTGAACATCCCTACAAGGAATCTTTCACGCACACGGTTGCTTTAATTACAGGAGCTAAAGCCAATTAAAGCTCGATTAATCGTGGGATATATCAAAGAAGTTTTCATGAATTATTCTACCAGCTGTCACCATCAGCTGGTGAGTTATTCCTAAATGTCAAGCCGGTATTTCTCAGAAGAGGGATTTTGAGTGTACAGCACGAATACTTTTTTTCTTTCTTTCTGGGTCGGCATGGTATCACACAGGTTTTCGAGGCTAGTATCATCCTCTTATAAGATTATACTAAGTAGGAGACATAGGGAGGCCAATGCCCTGGGATAAGTGTGCATACTTGGTTTGTCTTCATACTAGTCTATGTCAGAGACTGATGTTACTTTTTTTTACAGGTAAGACAGGATGTTAAGGTTGAGTGCATGATTGCAGGCTTGTTAAGATTTCTGTCTGAAAATAACACCTTGTTACTAAAACTTGCGAATTCCGTACCAAAACGTACGTATATATTAATGTATGCATAAAATATATGTTATATGCGTGTCAGGAATCCAAAAAACTTGAAGCTATTTTCTTCATCTTATGAACTGTAATATCTGGAGCTACAACCGTCCTATTATACACGTTTATATCAACAATACTAGTCACACTTTTCTAATTTCACTGGCACCAACAACAACAACGACAAATCGATAAGCAAATAATCATTGACCCGGAGGGCGCTGTTAGATCGTATCCATTGCCCCAGAAATTGGAGATGATTTTGCTTCATATGATAAATGTGAGATTTGATAAAAATGTATTCCATCAACGAAGCAGATTTTTTGATTAATGTGTGATTAATGTGATAGTTGTACCGTACAACCGTACGCGGCGACAGTTGAGTGAACGAGACTAGCGTTAGATCTAAGACGATAACAAGCGACACCGATGTATCGATAGCTTTGCGATGTGCACGGATGTGTGCCACGAGAACTTGCTACCTACTAGCGTGGCCGATAGAAGCGAGTTATACCTTTATCGATTTCACTGTAAAAAGAACTAACGAAAAAGACTAGCAGATAATATATAAGATAGTACCACGGCATGGATGTTGGGACACATTCTCTCGGTCACGTGAGTAATCCCATTTCAAGTGGTCAAATGTACTTATTTGGGATATAATAATTATTATTTTCAAGTGGTGATGCTATGTGGTGTTAGGACTCTAGAAAGCTTTTTGCTTTACATTGTATTCAAAAAGAACAGAGAGTGTGAATCAAATGACCGGACTTGGTAAACAGTCAATTCAACCCTTCCTGACATCATTATGATTTCTTCATCACTGTCTACAGGAATAGCTGCAGATGACAGCATTATGCAGGTCTCCTAGACATTCCATTATAAGAAACTGATATTGCCATTTTGATGAACGCACACAAATATCTAGCCGAGAAAAAACATCGAAAAAAAAAATGTCCGGCATTAAATCCCACAATGGAGAAAGAAACCTTGAAATGTCGGCCTGGAGTAATGGACATGCACTGCGTTGGAGGGTAACTATTGTATGTTTATGTTCACTTGATCTTGTGCATTTGAATGTCAGGAATAGCGTTGTGTTTGCAAGTGGGCGGGACAGACATGCGTGAGGGTGAATGCAAGTAAAACGTGTCTCGTTTATTTTTCTGTGTGTTAGTATTCATACACGTTGTACTGCGTATATTATGCTTAATAGATTTTAACGTCTTTCATATCTCTCTCTCTCTCTCTCTATCTATCTATCTATCTGTCTATCTATATCTCATTTTCTAGCCATTAATCATCTTAGTTCGATTTTGTTTCCATATGCCCCATCTGACAAGTGTAAATCAAGCAGTCATCCACTGAAAAAATGTTTCTAGTTTGTAGATTGCGGAAATCGTGATACAATAAAACAGAATGATGTGAATGTTCGGAAATCAGGGAATCTCGGACTTTATTTCGATTACTTTTTTTTTTAATAAACCGAAGTAATTAAAGCAATTGAATTAAATTGAATTGAATTGCATTGAAATCTGGCTGTTTAAAACTTCAGTTGAATATCACCAGGCTGCAGTAAAGAAAAAACAAAAACAAAAGATAAATCTCATAAAGCTATGCTAGTTCAAGGCTGACCATGCTGGAGTATATAAGACGAAATGGTGAAATAATTGTTTGCTGTGTCCAAACGATACGAACTTTTGGTGATGAAAAGTTACCTTTGCTGTTAACACCCTTTATATATACTCAACATTTAAAAGGAGATTAAAGTTGTTTCTATTGCAATGTTATGTTCCTACAGATGTGAATCAACCTGATGGCTCATTTTAATTTTTTCCGAAGAATTTTGATTACCAATAATATACTCTCACATATTTTCTCGTCCCTGTTGTCCTGAGACTCTTACTGAGTAGATTCAATTCTACTTGTAGTACCTCCGCATCTATTTCTCTCTATTTTTCCATATTTATGTATCCCTTCCTCGCATCCCAATATTTTTTCGACATAGTTCTGTCGAGGATCGCTGGATCTGTTTTTCCTTTCTGTCCGCTGTATTGTCTTCCTATTATGTCAACCTTGTCTCGTTCTGTCTTGTATTGAAGTCCCCTTTCATAAGTTTTGCCGTCTCAGTCTCGTTTAATGTTCATTCGCCTGTGTATGTGTGTCTGTCCGTTACTCTGTCTTCTTATTGGGCTTCCAGACCTTTTTTTTTTTTAATCTGACTTTATTTCCGATCTTTTTTCCCCTTTTTGAATCAGTTCATTTTCTATTAAAATTCTGTACCTGAGGGGCCCACATTCTACAAGCATTGTCTTTTTAGTGGGTCCCTCCATTTTTCGATATTTTGTGTAATGTTATATCGTCTATATCACTTCAGTCAATTTTCATTACAACATTATTTGTTACCCCAAGGTTCCACAATTATGTTCTCTTTTCAATTTTACTTTGTTTTGATTATGTAACCTTATTCTCTGTTACCAATGAAAGTGAAATGTTTATGTTCTTTTCGAAAAATGAAATAAAGTTTGAATTGAATTGAATTGAACATTATTAAAAAAAAAAGTGGTACATGCATCAATGTTTTTATCGCCTAAAAGGTTGTTGTTGTTCTTTTTTTCGGCGCACAAAATCGAATATCCGTGTTTATTTTGTGTATGGAAGTTCTCTGTACATTATTGTGTATTAGGGCATGTGTGTGTTTGCATGCCAACAGCTGACTGGAATATTTTGAGGATAGAGAAAAATGGAGAAAGACAGAAAGACTGACAAACACATAGACTGACAGGAAGAGAGATAAGGATCTTGTGCAGACAAAAAAAAAAAAGATATTAGAGTTACTTTGAGAAAAGGACAAAGAAGGAAACGCTTTACTGGTAGAAGATATCATGCAATGCACAATGTTACAAGCTTCCGCGAATAATTGATTATCTTGAAAAGGGCAAGCTGACAATCTATAGTTCATATGTCATCGTCCTCCGAGGGACTAGGGAGCTACTTGCGACATCCCCCGAGCACTGATATCATCGGGCTACGTCCGGGACGCATTACCATTTAAGCCTTGTCGAATGAGGCAAGCACACAGGAACCCATCCATATGAAAAACATAATACTTACAAACCATGAAACCTTTGCAAAATGATAATAGCATTGCGTTAATCATGTATTGTTCGTGTGAGACAACCGTTCATAGTCTAAGTTGATAAATAGTTTATTCATTATACAATAAGACTTCGAAATTGTGCTGCTGGCTTTGCATAATAGGAATGTAACATCTCAATGATTATAAAAACAACAAAAGTTTATCCCTTATCGAAAATACGTAGTTCCTCATGTACATAAGACGGAAATGGATGTTTTGCTCTTTTAGACATAATCCTTATTTGGAAATCGGCACATTTGTTTTGCTCTATCTTAGCCATCCATCAGCAAAACTTTGTATTTCTCTCGTCATGACACAAAGATCCCCATTATACATTTGAGTTTGTTTTCGCAATCATCAAACGGAAAGGCTTTTCGAAACCTGACAGTAATACATTCAACACATTAAAGAGAAGCCATCACACTGAGCTAACCGTCATCAGGTTACGGCACGGGTTCTCGCCAGATATGTGCATCATAATAAACGGGAATTTTTTGCCGATGACAAACTCATAACTTATCCTCACGAATCAATGTTCAGGAATTGACATGTTTCAGTTTACAATGTGACACCCAGACTTCTGGGTAAATAGACATCGGTGACAGCCCATTAACCCACGCGCCTGACAAGTGAAAAGAACCAAATACCTTTTTCACACGCAAGAAGCAACGGTTTAGAACTTCGCATTTGCAATACCCACACGGTCCAGATGCTATATCGTAAGAAAGATTGAAAGTTGAATGCAATTATAAAAAAAAAACAACAACTAAGCCGCATGTGGATTAATTCTCTCAAATCAACATTTGCCAGTGATTCGTGTTAATTTTTGATAACTTAACGACAAAAAAAAACACAAAAAAATACGTCATTCATCGAAAAAAGTACCGGCTTTTAAAGTTTACATTTCTAAATATTCACCCAAACATTTAAGTTGTGAGTATTTTTTTAACCAGCAATTACTACAATGATTGATTCTCCATAAAGACACTGTGGCCAAAACGAAAACAAAAACAAAAACAAGAAAGGCATTGGTAACAGACGACTTCCATTTTTCCCCGAATATGAAATCATGAATATCTTTTCCTTGACAATACCTAAATTCACACGTATTGGCAGCCAGGCGAGTGGTGTTTTGTTGCAGAAAAGTAATACGTGAAGAGAATGAGAAACAGAAGTGACAGAAGGTGGCGAAGAAATACTGGACGTAGTGTAAAGAAAGAAGGAATAACATTGTAAAGATGATGAAATTTGCAGCACCACTCGTTACTGGTCTACTGAGAAAGGAATAAAGGTGAACCACTTTCAGTCAGTTCTCTTCTTTCTATCCAAACTTTTAATGGAGCATTTCTGTCCCTCTTTGTACCGACATATCAATATAGATGATAAGCCTCTGGATTGTGTTAAATTAGTTCTTGTGTGAGACCTCCTCATAGACGTCCTCTTGGATTTTTTTTTTCAGAGGAATATTGATAGATGCAGATCAGATGGCTACGGTAAGAGAAATACAAACCAATATTTCAGTATTTTCCATAGAAACTGAGGGCTTCTCTCACTCACACTTGTCCATGTTGCATAATGTCAAAATACCAAGGAGATGGTTCTCTCGATTTTATAAGATTGACCTAAATCTAATCCAACCGAAAATGATCTGAAAAGAATAGTTTAACACGGACACTAGAGGCTAAATATTCCAAATGTGACTTTTAACATCTCCACGAAATAGTACGAATCGGCCTAGCTTAAGCCCGTTCGTACTGGTCAAAAAAAGACATCTCATTATATATAATATTGACAAAATGGATTATGGCATATTCATTTTCTAGGTCACGCCCTGATGGCGAAAGAATTGGAAGACCTGCTTACAGCGGGGCCGAAATAAAAGGATGCAATTGCATAGATACGGATTAAAAATTTTGAGGGTAATGCCTTTTCAGTTTCATGACTGTCCACCACACTGCTTACTTTTAAAGAAAAGCCCTTTTTGTAGAGGGGTCATTAATGATTTCATTATTTCATAATTGCATTTTGTCTATCCTCTTGACGTGAGATATGTGCTGTTGTCGTTTATTATACATCAAATTAATGTCTTTATAAGATTGGTGACTTTCTCACCGATTTCCGCTTATTATGAAATGCTTTTGATTGTATAATGTCCTTTTCTATTTCCACGCACAAATAGAAAGAACATCTGCATGGCTCAGG
Organism: Diadema setosum; assembly: GCA_033980235.1. NCBI lineage: Eukaryota > Metazoa > Echinodermata > Echinoidea > Diadematoida > Diadematidae > Diadema > Diadema setosum. Next base: position 36,001,602 of record CM067076.1, on the reverse strand, counting down.
TATTAACCTGATGGAAAAAGCTATCTCAAAAACTTGAAGTGACTGATTAAATGTGATTAAGGCAAAGACCATAAATCTAACTAAATTTCTATCAGTCACGTGAGACAGTCATATAACAGTCCAGTCAACTTTAGAATGACCCGAAGAGACAAAGTTACGAATTTTTTCTTGCAACACGTATGTTCTTCTGTAATGCTTCACTTCTCTATAAAGTGACTATTATTGTTTTACTCATAATGCACACTGACACAAGACACACCAGTCTATGATGAAATCATGTAGCGCCATGGTATCCCGAAGTTCATTAGTAAATGTTGGAGACTGAAGATCTGCTCTTTAAGGTGAATTCTAAATATGACATAATCGAAGAAACATCCGGCACAGCAGTCGACAATGCAATATATTTTGCTGGGGTTTGTGTGTGTGTGTGTGCTTTTTTTTTTTTTTTTTTTTTTGTAGAGACTGGTTCAGATTTAAAAAGAGAATGTTGCGTCGATACATTGTGAGTTATGGGCTGAGTGGTACCAACTGACAGGTGCAAGTGCACGTCATCAGGAGTGATAAAAATGGCGTTGTAAAAATATGATGCGGTCATTAAGAGCACAGCGCCTATTTGAAGTTTTTCTGCAGGCATGAATATTTCAATCGTGCGTCTGGCACTGAAATGTTACATTATGTAAACGCTCATCCAAAAGCAAATCGCAGAAAAAAAGAAGAAGAAAAGAAATAAGTTATAGAGATAGCGACATTGCCTAGGTGTAGCCATAAAATGTACTCCATCAGAGAAAAGCTATCATTGAGGGTCAGAGCTATTATGTGGGGATAGGCATCCCATATCCAATTAGATGTTTGGTAGTATACATTACCCCTATCAAGAAAAAGAACTTGGAAAATCAGAATCAAATGAACCAACCAAAAATCTATCTTACTTGAAGATGAATGTAAAAAGACCAAAATAAAAGTCTTTTAGACGACACAAATTGAAAGAAAAAAGTATCGTCCCCTTATAAATCACTTTCGGTAATATGTATGTGTAGCACTCTAATGACCATTGCTAGCATATCTTTACAGGTTGAACTGAATGGAATTAGTTCATTAGATAGAGAGTGTTGCACTTGCAGCATTTGCCAGACATGGAATGTAATTCTAACCTCTTACGTCATGAAAAGTGTGTTGTCATGTGACTGTCACCTTTTTATAATCAGTGAATGCTGGCAGTTGAAGGTAATGGCTTCTAAGTTTTGTCAAAGCGTTAGAGCAACATATCAAGCATCAGCAAGAGAATGAAACGAAAAATATAACAAACAGTGAAAGTGGAAGTATAAAAGCGAGATATCAAAGAGCAAGCGAAGTATGAACAAAAATTATGGTTGTTGCTAACATACGTTCGATGACCTCTCCCTAATTATCGTAACTTGTTGGATCATATGATTTCTTGTCTAGATTTTGACAAAACACGAGCATTGTAAGTATTGATCATTATTCTAAATATAGTATGATAATTTATTTTAAACTGTTAAACACTTCGACACAATTTAGATACTGTAAACAATAGAATTGAAGCAGACTTTGCCTGTGGTTGAATTTTATAATCCTAAAGATCTTTCCTCTAGGACTGACTCGCCATGTGATAAAGTGAAAGTCTCTTCCCTCGTTTGTATCTCCCTGTTCTTCCCAGATTTTCACGTGTATCTCTCTCTCCCTCTTTCTCTCTTAATATATGTATATCTCTACCCCTAGCTCTCCCTTTATACCTCTAAATATCCATGTACCTCTGTCGCCCCTGTCCCGGCTATTCATGGGAATTCCTCTTCCTATCTCTTTTCCTATATTCATTGATTTTTCACACCCTAATAAGACGGGGGAAATAGGAGAGGAAGGCGTGCCCGATCAAATACCGACCAAACAGAACAACAAATAAACGTAGAACATGAGATTTCGTAAAACAGGAACGAAATGGACCACTTTCACTAACCCTAGGATTGCATTTCTTTGCTAGAAACAGTGGATATTTTGACTACATATATTTTGGTGCGACGGGAATGTATTTCCGTACATTTCCTTGAGACAAGGAAACGAAGAAGGTTTTAGGCGAGGGAGATGGGTTTCAGGGATGCGATCTAACGGATGGTGTGTCAGGCTAGAGCGAGACCCTGCCGCCATTCTGTCACGTGATTCATCACACATCGTGAATACTAGCGTAATAGGATTCTCCGTGCAAGAGCGTGGGATAAGGACATTTTTAATACATTAAATAATTCATCTGGGCTGCCTCAACTGAGCACACACGTGATAGCAAGTTAAGTTGAACATTACACAAACAAAAACAAGGCATCAACATATTCAGTATTCCGTTTCAACTGTCTTTCTGTTGTTATTGTTGTTTGTACTGTCCTTGCAGATATAGACGAATGGTTAACGTTCAAGTTTAACAAGGTTTAAATTGAAAAGGGAAGTGATGAGCAAGTAGAAGGATAACCGCTGCAGCTGGGGGATTCGAACCACAGACCAAATGGTTGAGAGTCTTATCCACTGAATCACAGCTTGGGCTTGTTTCCAAAAAGAGTTGCCATTGATCTTACACTCTATTTATTAAGCGTAACTAGGTGAATCGGGCGTAAGTTAGATATTGAGCTGAAGTCCTGTTTCATATACCAACACTTGCAATTGGTTTCACGAAAAATCAAGAGTAACTTTCAGTAGTATAAGTTGAGCGTAACTTGCGATCAATCTCAAAGTTGTTTATGAGACACAATTTGCGATTGATTGCAACTTACGCTAAATGTTTATGAAACAGGTCCAAGATCATCATTGTCAGCTGGACAACATGACGTCACATGATGATTATACTGTAAAACAAGAAGTAGGTTTACAGTGGTCATGATGTGGTCTGTGTCACAGAGCAACAATCATCGACTAACAAAAACCTGCGATTGAATATTTTGTCCGTATCTTACCAGCTGATTGCTGTTGGTAGCTCTCAAAACTTCACTCGTGAACTCCCTTATTAAAGGTATTCGTAAATGTAGTAATTTTAAGGAAATTGTCATATATACATCAACACCGATATAGACGAATAAACAATTTTCAAGTTAGTATCACACATTTCGCATGCAGGGTTTGAAGATTGAGAAAATATGCAATAATAATATGATAGCAATCTATCAACCACAAAAAAAAAAACAACAACAACCGTTTCTATTCAGAACCCCCTGCTTTTAACGAAGAGATAAATGTGTGAATGTAGCAAAGGTGGGAGAAGTTCGCCGGCTGCTGGTCACTTACCAGCAGTCATCATGAAAACGGAAAAAAAAAACACTATAATTTTTGTCTTTCCGGTTTGTTGCGATCATGAACACTGGCTGCAGCGGGCAGCTTGCTGGAACAAAGACTATCTTTATGAATGTACAAAGACCTACACTATGCATTCATTTTATCATTATCGGAGTTATGACGTCAGAACCTCATTTGAAGAAAACAACAACAACAGCATTCTTTCCTTTTCTTTTGCCTTCATGTGTTTACATTATCATCACGTCTATGTACTGCTTTAAACGCCAAAATATCTTTTCCAACAGAAAAAAACAACTTATTGCTTTAAGAGCCTCTTAGTTTCTGAGGAGTCATAATTATCTTGATATGCATCCATGATATAGGCAAACAGATAATTAAAGCACGATGTGAACACACAATAAATTTCCGTTCCATTCTATTAATTTTTCATAGATCCATCTATAATTGATATCTTGGAAACGCATGAGCAGCCTTTCACGTAACTTTACTCATTCCAATCGATGACAGAAACCGAGCAGAACCGAAAGGGTTAGGATTGGACCCAATGAGTTAAAAGACATTAAACTAATTGATTTTCTAGAATTCACATTAAGAACAAAAAAAAAGTTTTAACAGAGAAAGACTGAAATCAACCCTCTCAGAACCACCTAAGCTAAAATACGCTGCTCAGGGGAGCGAGAGACTTAACATTTTGGGAAAACTACCATGGGATACAACTACAGGTTTCACTTGTACTATGACAAGATGTATGAAGAAAGAAATTATTCAACATCTGTGACAACAATACACACAGAAAATGACTGAATTATTGCCATAAATATTTACTGAAGGATGATAAACACCCTGGTTGAAACCTATTGGTCCCGAAGGCTCATATTTCATTTGTAGCATGAAACAACACGTCATTCTGGTGAGCTTTAATATGATGCACATAAATCAGAAACTAGGATACAAACATATCTAAAAATAGTCGTTGCCTTTTTTTTTTTCTTGCCATGATTAGTGTGTAGGTAAGTTAATTTTGCCTTTGGTTTTCTCATTATTGTCCAATAACCTGCGCTAATGCTGCAGCAATTTTAGGTTTGTTTTTATTTTCTTATTTGAGAAGCGAATGACGTTATTGAGTTTTCGTTTTTCGCATATTTGCGTGTAATTGTGTGTGTGTGTGTGTGTGTGTGGGTGTGTGTGTGTGTGTGTGTGTGTGTGTGCGTGTGTTTGTGTTTGTCTATCTATCTGTTCATAACAACCAAAGCATGGGCATACCATATTTCCATCCGAAAGAAATCTAAAATCTAAAATCTCAAGTAACGATAAACAAGAAGGCGATTAAAACTTCTACAGAACATTGCAGAAGGTGCATCTAAAGACAGGAATTATCCCTTTTCTCTTTCTGTCAATGTCTATCTGTCAATGCAGGAGGAAGTCTCTTTTCCAATTTTTGTAAGGTCTTTGAACATAGAAAGGGCACACCGACAGTTCTTTGAAGGCATTCTTTTATGAAGACATGTGCAGATAATGTTTGTTTGTATATTTTTATCAGCGTATTTCATGACGAGACCGCAGGAAAAAAAAAAAAAATCCGGTAAGAAGATTTACAGTACGTGGCGTCTTTCATAATATACACATTACACGTTACAAGACAAAAATAGGAAGGGTAACATCGTGCTTTTCAATTATCCATTCTAATGTATGTGCGGAGTGCCAAATTCAAGCTTTCCATAGGATCGACTATCTACGTTACTTTGTGTATAGGAGGAAGGGATTTGACAGGGAAGTATATCCATATTATGGAAGTGAGTTCATGATGGAATGCGATTCCTCGACTGAAATCCATCCTGGTCGTTAGGGGATTCAACGCAAAATCGGTGTGCCAGGCAGAAACCGTATCAAAACGAATAATTTATCCATCGTTCAAAGAACCTGCAGTATACCTCTTTTTTTTTCAATCTCTCTTTGCTTTCTTTCTATTTCTCTCTCTCTCTCTCTTTCATACACTATATATGATATTTTGTTTCCTTTATCTTTCACATAATTCCTTCCTCATTTTCTATTTCTATTTTAGGTCTATTACTGCAAATCCATGTGTTCACATGTTTAATACACGAAGACACACACACACACACACACACACACATAGTTTTATTACATTTTATTTAGATATAAGTATATATTGTATAATGTCCTTGTGGGGGTACATTGATGTTCAAATCTTACAACCCTTATACTCCTTTCTCACATAGACTACCACATTCAAATGTCAGTTACAGGCTTCAGGTTGTCCATGTATATTAGTTTGTTTGTTGATGGTATGTCCTTGTTTTCTATATTTCATCATCTAATTGAAAGGATTGAACCACAAGTACAATGAATAACAAGTTTTTCATTTCTTGGGGAAAGCTTGCCAAGAGGCCCAGAAGCAATTAGATGATTGGATTGTGGTATCAATCTAGATCACAGTCTGATCTAGGATTAATCAAGGAGATTATCCACTCCTACAAGTCTGAGGCATGCTGACATGACGAGACAGTGTTTTGCTAAGACATGAATCCCCGAGTTCTTGGCTTTAATTTTTACCTCTTTGTTCTTATTTTCTTTAATAGTAGTTTCTTCGCCCTGTAAATATTTACCCAAATGGTTACTATACCCTGAAAATATATGTAAAATTCGTAGAGGCTGACATAACTTTCAATGGTATTGATTACCAGTTGCTATCCACACGCCAAGCTGTCAGTAACTTTATTGAATCACAGTTCTCTCATCATTACCACAATGCTACTTCTCTGAGTTGCTCATCATTTGAAAAAAAAAAATGCAAAGCATCTGATATTGTCCGCCTTCTTCTAGTCGATGTAAACAATCTTGTGGTACGCTGGTACAATTTTGGTGTTATTCAAACAAACACTTCGAAGAAGACAATGACAGCTGATTAATTTCGGTAAAAATGAAAGATTCTGAAAAGGAAAGTGGTTGGCTCGTTGGTATGAAGCAAGCCTTCCAATCGCCTTCAGGCTTCACATTGGATGAGACTGAGAAAAAACTCTCAAAGATCTGGCTAGACCAAAGGCTCTCTCTGGATTGTCTCAGAACTACCTCTACACTGCCTCTAGAATGTCTCCTGGATGCCTCAGGAATACCTCCGGTAGTGTTCGGAATGTTCCTGGATTGCCGCTGGACTCTTCTAGACTCTGCACTAGGATTGTCTCAGGACTGTCATTCTACTGGCTCTAGAGTGTTTCAAGAATGACCTTGGATTGCTTCTGAATTCCATAGGACTGCCTCAGGACTGCCTCAGGACTGTCTCTTGACTGCTTCCGGACAGTCTCTGGATTCCTCCGGAATGCCTTTACATTGTCTCTCGACAGATTGTTCTAGATGTTTGTATAAAGACTGTCAACACTGATACTCACAAAAACTACAGAATTACAGACACAGTCGAGGAAAGAGGTATATGTAATGATACCAACGTATCCTCCTTAGGATAGAAACAAACATCTTGTTGCTAATCTTCCTATTATCTTTCCTTTTCTTCCTGCAATGTCATTTAACATCTGTCTTATTTTTATTCTCACCCTTTTATCACTCAATTGAGGAATGTTATGGCAAGAGTCATAAAGCAGTTAAGACTTTACAATGAAGTGTACACGGGATTTTTTTCTCATACCTTTTAAATTTGACGTTGCTTATGGTGATGTCTCATTCTCCAAGTGTTTTTGTTAGTACAAATGACAGCGACATATGTTAAAGAGTACTGGCTTGCAGTTGATTGTCGTTGATAAAGAATGAGAGGATGCATATATAGGAAGAATAGAGAGGGTGAATCTTTACCCTGTCTCTGCTATATTGCGCTACAACGCAGCACACATATTTCAGTATCCTCACCATTCTAAGTTTGAAATCTGAAGTTTCAGTTTTCCGCTTGGGATTCGTGTCAGGAGGTATAACGTCTGGAACCAAGAACCAGTATGATCACTCAGGACAATCTTACTGCGGAAGCGTACCTGCTGAATAAAATAGAACACTTTTACGCCATGTTAATGTTAATTTTGTTTATTCAAATATATCACATGTCACTGCTGAATAAGACCACACCCATGAGACCACGCCCATGTCTGGTGAGCCTTGACCCACAAACTAAAGCTAAGGACAGGAGGAGGGTGGATGCCTCGTCAGATCAACCTCTCAGATCTCTCAGATATATAAGAATCCCTCGCCTCTCTTCCGCATCCAGTCCATCCATTTCCCCGTGTCGTTCCATTAGTAGCTGCCAGTCTGTATTGACGGATTACTTTCTCAGCTTCAAATCCCGTCGACTCTTTTCTATCAAAAACAAAAAGATAAAAACACTGCCTTTAGATATCCTCCTACTTAAGCTACTTTCTTTGGGTGCTTATTGAGTATGTTGCCAGCGCTCTTAATGGAAAGGGCACATGAAGCTCGATTGCGGGACATTAGGGTAATGTAGAATGAAATTCTATAATTCCTGAATAAGTTCAGTACGAGTCTTGATGCTACACTAAATGAAAATTTGAGGTAGACCTTCGAGGCATGTTTATCATAGTAAATGACTTCAAATACTTCCATGAAATACACACACTCACATCTTAAACTCTGCATTAATGTTAAGATCACTTTATCACGTACAAATCTTACAAAGTCTTCCTGTCTTGATTGAAAACCCTTTTTCCTGGTTTAGAAATAGCACTCCACTAAGGTGCAACTTAGATTCTGTGCTTCCCCGAAACATATCTTTCCTTCAATATTCGAACTAATAAAGAATGATCAAACAACGTTAATAATCAATCTGCTGGAGTTGGGGAAGCATTCTCAGGAAGCAGGGAACTAGAGGAGAGAGTGTCCATAAGATGATCGTAAAAACAATGATAATAATGATAGTATTAATTAGACAAAGGTCTAGTTTTTCTCACGATGTCTTCTCTGCTGTTGTCATCACCACACACACTATGTACGTGGACCAAGACTTTCTTGGAAATAACTCACTTATACTTGTATCGTAGAGTGATTCAGTTAAAAGACTCGACAGTAGGTTTGCTGTTCTCCTCGCGATGAAACTTCATTTAGAGATTAATGATTCATTAGTGGAGAGACCTAATCTATTTATGAGAGCTTGTCGTCATCACATCAACGGCGTAAATCCATACTGAGGAGTGGGGGGGATGATCGGCGATAGTCACCATCACCACGATTACAAGCCCATAACCGAACCGGCCCAGCCTTGAGGGGGACGGGGGTGAGAGAAGCTTGGTAACCCCCCCCCCCCCACACACACACACACACACACACAAACACACACACACACACACACTTTACAGGGATCGGATGTCTCACTCTTTTGAATGAAATATAAAGTGGGAGGAGAGTGATATATTTCTGACAAACTGTTACAAGCGAGCTTGAAAATTTTGACATTTTACAGTCCCAAAACTGCAGTTTGTGACTGTATTTTGTCCGCTTTGGAAATTAAGGGGGGAGGGGCACCGGGTGAAACTGCCGGCAATTACTACTGACAGCAACATCAAGAGAATGGCATAACAATTAAATGCGAGCGAGCGAAGCGAGAGAGCTTGAAAATTTTGACATTTTACAGTAAAAAAAACTGCCGTTTTGGGCTGTATTTTTTCGCTTTGGAAATTAAGGGGGGCGCACAGGGCGCAACTGCTGGCAGTTCGTACTGGCAGCAACATCAGGAGAATGGCATAACGATTAAATGCGAGCGAGCGAAGCGAGTGAGCTTGAAAATTTTGACATTTCACAGTCCCAAAACTGCCGTTTGTAGCTTTATTTTTAGCTTTGGAAATTAAGGGGGAGCACCGGGCGAAAACTGGTGGCAATTACTGGCAGCAACATCATGAGAATGGCATAATGATTAAATGCGAGTGTGCGAAGCGAGCGAGCTTGAAAATTTTGACATCTTACAGTCCCCAAAACTGCCATTTGTAGTTATATTTTTCGCTGGACGCACCGGGCACAACTGCTGTCAATCACTGGCAGCAACATCAGGAGAATGCCATAGCGATTAAATGCGAGCGAGCGGAGCAAGCGAGCCTTAAAATTTTGACATTTTGCAATCCAAGAAAATGTCGTTTGTAGCTGCAGTTTTTCGCTTTGGAAATTAAGGGGAGGCACACCGGGCGAAAACTGCTGGCAATTACTGGCAACAACATCAGGAGAATGGCATAATGATTGAGCGAGTGAGCGGAGCGAGCGAGCTTCAAAATTTTGACTTATTACAGTCCCAAAACTGCCGTTTGTATAGCTTTATTTCTAGCTTTGGAAATTGAGGGAGGGGGGGCACCGGGTGAAACTGCTGGCAATTACTGACAGCAACATCAAGAGAATTGCATAACAATAAAATGCGAGCGAGCGAAGCGAGCGAGCTTGAAAATTTTGGCATTTTACACTAAAAACTGCCGTTTTGGGCTGTATTTTTTCGCTTTGGAAATTAAGGGGGCGCACAGGGCGCAACTGCTGGCAGTTCGTACTGGCAGCAACATCAGGAGAATGGCATAACGATTAAATGCGAGCGAGCGAAGCGAGTGAGCTTGAAAATTTTTGACATTTTACAGTCCCCCAAACTGTCGTTTGTGGCTGTATTTTTTCGCTTTGGAAATTAAGGGAGAGCACCGGGCGAAAACTGCTGGCAATTACTGGCAGCTTCATCAGGAGAATGGCATAATGATTAAATGCGAGCGAGCGAAGCGAGCGAGCTTCAAAATTTTGACTTATTACAGTCCCAAAACTGCCGTTTGTAGCTATATTTTTCGCTTTGGAAATTAAGGGGGGAGCACCGGGCGAAAACTGCTGGCAATAACTGGCAGCAACATCAGGAGAATGGCATAAAGATTAAATGCGAGCGAGCGAAGCGAGCGAGCTTCAAAACTTTGACTTATTACAGTCCCAAAACTGCCGTTTGTAGCTATATTTTTCGCTTTGGAAATTAAGGGGTGGGGGGAGCACCGGGCGAAAACTGCTGGCAATAACTGGCAGCAACATCAGGAGAATGGCATAATGATTAAATGCGAGTGAGTGAAGCGAGCTTCAAAATTTTGACATCTTACAGTCCCAAAACTGCCGTTTGTAGCTATGTTTTTCGCTGTGGAGATTAAGGGGGGAGCACCGGGCGAAAACTGCTGGCAATTACTGGCAGCAACATCATGACAATGGCATAATGATTAAATGCGAGTGTGCCAAGCGAGCGAGCTTGAAAATTTTGACAACTTTCAGTCCCCAAAACTGCCATTTGTAGCTATATTTTTCGCTTTGGAAATTAAAGGGGACGCACCGGGCACAACTGCTGTCAATCACTGGCAGCAACATCAGGAGAATGCCATAGCGATTAAATGCGAGCGAGCGGAGCAAGCGAGCCTTAAAATTTTGACATTTTGCAATCCAAGAAAATGTCGTTTGTAGCTGTATTTTTTCGCTTTGGAAATTAAGGGGAGGCACACCGGGCGAAAACTGCTGGCAATAACTGGCAGCAACATCAGGAGAATGGCATAATGATTAAATCCGAGCGAGCGAAGCGAGCGAGCTTCAAAATTTTGACTTATTACAGTCCCAAAACTGCCGTTTGTAGCTATATTTTTCGCTTTGGAAATTAAGGGGGGAGCACCGGGCGAAAACTGCTGGCAATAACTGGCAGCAACATCAGGAGAATGGCATAAAGATTAAATGCGAGCGAGCGAAGCGAGCGAGCTTCAAAACTTTGACTTATTACAGTCCCAAAACTGCCGTTTGTAGCTATATTTTTCGCTTTGGAAATTAAGGGGGGGGGGGGGGCGGAGCACCGGGCGAAAACTGCTGGCAATAACTGGCAGCAACATCAGGAGAATGGCATAATGATTAAATGCGAGTGAGTGAAGCGAGCTTCAAAATTTTGACATCTTACAGTCCCAAAACTGCCGTTTGTAGCTATGTTTTTCGCTGTGGAGATTAAGGGGGGAGAACCGGGCGAAAACTGCTGGCAATTACTGGCAGCAACATCATGAGAATGGCATAATGATTAAATGCGAGTGTGCCAAGCGAGCGAGCTTGAAAATTTTGACATCTTACAGTCCCCAAAACTGCCATTTGTAGTTATATTTTTCGCTGGACGCACCGGGCACAACTTCTGTCAATCACTGGCAGCAACATCAGGAGAATGCCATAGCGATTAAATGCGAGCGAGCGGAGCAAGCGAGCCTTAAAATTTTGACATTTTGCAATCCAAGAAAATGTCGTTTGTAGCTGCATTTTTTCGCTTTGGAAATTAAGGGGAGGCACACCGGGCGAAAACTGCTGGCAATTACTGGCAACAACATCAGGAGAATGGCATAATGATTGAGCGAGTGAGCGGAGCGAGCGAGCTTCAAAATTTTGACTTATTACAGTCCCAAAACTGCCGTTTGTATAGCTTTATTTCTAGCTTTGGAAATTGAGGGAGGGGGGGCACCGGGTGAAACTGCTGGCAATTACTGACAGCAACATCAAGAGAATTGCATAACAATAAAATGCGAGCGAGCGAAGCGAGCGAGCTTGAAAATTTTGGCATTTTACACTAAAAACTGCCGTTTTGGGCTGTATTTTTTCGCTTTGGAAATTAAGGGGGCGCACAGGGCGCAACTGCTGGCAGTTCGTACTGGCAGCAACATCAGGAGAATGGCATAACGATTAAATGCGAGCGAGCGAAGCGAGTGAGCTTGAAAATTTTTGACATTTTACAGTCCCCCAAACTGTCGTTTGTGGCTGTATTTTTTCGCTTTGGAAATTAAGGGGGAGCACCGGGGGAAAACTGCTGGCAATTACTGGCAGCTTCATCAGGAGAATGGCATAATGATTAAATGCGAGCGAGCGAAGCGAGCGAGCTTCAAAATTTTGACTTATTACAGTCCCAAAACTGCCGTTTGTAGCTATATTTTTCGCTTTGGAAATTAAGGGGGGAGCACCGGGCGAAAACTGCTGGCAATAACTGGCAGCAACATCAGGAGAATGGCATAATGATTAAATGCGAGCGAGCGAAGCGAGCGAGCTTCAAAACTTTGACTTATTACAGTCCCAAAACTGCCGTTTGTAGCTATATTTTTCGCTTCGGAAATTAAGGGGGGGGGGAGCACCGGGCGAAAACTGCTGGCAATAACTGGCAGCAACATCAGGAGAATGGCATAATGATTAAATGCGAGTGAGTGAAGCGAGCTTCAAAATTTTGACATCTTACAGTCCCAAAACTGCCGTTTGTAGCTATGTTTTTCGCTGTGGAGATTAAGGGGGGAGCACCGGGCGAAAACTGCTGGCAATTACTGGCAGCAACATCATGAGAATGGCATAATGATTAAATGCGAGTGTGCCAAGCGAGCGAGCTTGAAAATTTTGACAACTTTCAGTCCCCAAAACTGCCATTTGTAGCTATATTTTTCGCTTTGGAAATTAAAGGGGACGCACCGGGCACAACTGCTGTCAATCACTGGCAGCAACATCAGGAGAATGCCATAGCGATTAAATGCGAGCGAGCGGAGCAAGCGAGCCTTAAAATTTTGACATTTTGCAATCCAAGAAAATGTCGTTTGTAGCTGTATTTTTTTCGCTTTGGAAATTAAGGGGAGGCACACCGGGCGAAAACTGCTGGCAATAACTGGCAGCAACATCAGGAGAATGGCATAATGATTAAATCCGAGCGAGCGGAGCGAGCGAGCTTCAAAATTTCGACTTATTACAGTCCCAAAACTGCCGTTTGTAGCTTTATTTTTAGCTTTGGAAATTAAGGGGGAGCACCGGGCGAAAACTGGTGGCAATTACTGGCAGCAACATCATGAGAATGGCATAATGATTAAATGCGAGTGTGCGAAGCGAGCGAGCTTGAAAATTTTGACATCTTACAGTCCCCAAAACTGCCATTTGTAGTTATATTTTTCGCTGGACGCACCGGGCACAACTTCTGTCAATCACTGGCAGCAACATCAGGAGAATGCCATAGCGATTAAATGCGAGCGAGCGGAGCAAGCGAGCCTTAAAATTTTGACATTTTGCAATCCAAGAAAATGTCGTTTGTAGCTGCATTTTTTCGCTTTGGAAATTAAGGGGAGGCACACCGGGCGAAAACTGCTGGCAATTACTGGCAACAACATCAGGAGAATGGCATAATGATTGAGCGAGTGAGCGGAGCGAGCGAGCTTCAAAATTTTGACTTATTACAGTCCCAAAACTGCCGTTTGTATAGCTTTATTTCTAGCTTTGGAAATTGAGGGAAGGGGGGCACCGGGTGAAACTGCTGGCAATTACTGACAGCAACATCAAGAGAATTGCATAACAATAAAATGCGAGCGAGCGAAGCGAGCGAGCTTGAAAATTTTGGCATTTTACACTAAAAACTGCCGTTTTGGGCTGTATTTTTTCGCTTTGGAAATTAAGGGGGCGCACAGGGCGCAACTGCTGGCAGTTCGTACTGGCAGCAACATCAGGAGAATGGCATAACGATTAAATGCGAGCGAGCGAAGCGAGTGAGCTTGAAAATTTTTGACATTTTACAGTCCCCCAAACTGTCGTTTGTGGCTGTATTTTTTCGCTTTGGAAATTAAGGGGGAGCACCGGGGGAAAACTGCTGGCAATTACTGGCAGCTTCATCAGGAGAATGGCATAATGATTAAATGCGAGCGAGCGAAGCGAGCGAGCTTCAAAATTTTGACTTATTACAGTCCCAAAACTGCCGTTTGTAGCTATATTTTTCGCTTTGGAAATTAAGGGGGGAGCACCGGGCGAAAACTGCTGGCAATAACTGGCAGCAACATCAGGAGAATGGCATAATGATTAAATGCGAGCGAGCGAAGCGAGCGAGCTTCAAAACTTTGACTTATTACAGTCCCAAAACTGCCGTTTGTAGCTATATTTTTCGCTTTGGAAATTAAGGGGGGGGGGGGGAGCACCGGGCGAAAACTGCTGGCAATAACTGGCAGCAACATCAGGAGAATGGCATAATGATTAAATGCGAGTGAGTGAAGCGAGCTTCAAAATTTTGACATCTTACAGTCCCAAAACTGCCGTTTGTAGCTATGTTTTTCGCTGTGGAGATTAAGGGGGGAGCACCGGGCGAAAACTGCTGGCAATTACTGGCAGCAACATCATGAGAATGGCATAATGATTAAATGCGAGTGTGCCAAGCGAGCGAGCTTGAAAATTTTGACAACTTTCAGTCCCCAAAACTGCCATTTGTAGCTATATTTTTCGCTTTGGAAATTAAAGGGGACGCACCGGGCACAACTGCTGTCAATCACTGGCAGCAACATCAGGAGAATGCCATAGCGATTAAATGCGAGCGAGCGGAGCAAGCGAGCCTTAAAATTTTGACATTTTGCAATCCAAGAAAATGTCGTTTGTAGCTGTATTTTTTCGCTTTGGAAATTAAGGGGAGGCACACCGGGCGAAAACTGCTGGCAATAACTGGCAGCAACATCAGGAGAATGGCATAATGATTAAATCCGAGCGAGCGGAGCGAGCGAGCTTCAAAATTTCGACTTATTACAGTCCCAAAACTGCCGTTTGTAGCTTTATTTTTAGCTTTGGAAATTAAGGGGGAGCACCGGGCGAAAACTGGTGGCAATTACTGGCAGCAACATCATGAGAATGGCATAATGATTAAATGCGAGTGTGCGAAGCGAGCGAGCTTGAAAATTTTGACATCTTACAGTCCCCAAAACTGCCATTTGTAGTTATATTTTTCGCTGGACGCACCGGGCACAACTTCTGTCAATCACTGGCAGCAACATCAGGAGAATGCCATAGCGATTAAATGCGAGCGAGCGGAGCAAGCGAGCCTTAAAATTTTGACATTTTGCAATCCAAGAAAATGTCGTTTGTAGCTGCATTTTTTCGCTTTGGAAATTAAGGGGAGGCACACCGGGCGAAAACTGCTGGCAATTACTGGCAACAACATCAGGAGAATGGCATAATGATTGAGCGAGTGAGCGGAGCGAGCGAGCTTCAAAATTTTGACTTATTACAGTCCCAAAACTGCCGTTTGTATAGCTTTATTTCTAGCTTTGGAAATTGAGGGAGGGGGGGGGGGCACCGGGTGAAACTGCTGGCAATTACTGACAGCAACATCAAGAGAATTGCATAACAATAAAATGCGAGCGAGCGAAGCGAGCGAGCTTGAAAATTTTGGCATTTTACACTAAAAACTGCCGTTTTGGGCTGTATTTTTTCGCTTTGGAAATTAAGGGGGCGCACAGGGCGCAACTGCTGGCAGTTCGTACTGGCAGCAACATCAGGAGAATGGCATAACGATTAAATGCGAGCGAGCGAAGCGAGTGAGCTTGAAAATTTTTGACATTTTACAGTCCCCCAAACTGTCGTTTGTGGCTGTATTTTTTCGCTTTGGAAATTAAGGGGGAGCACCGGGCGAAAACTGCTGGCAATTACTGGCAGCTTCATCAGGAGAATGGCATAATGATTAAATGCGAGCGAGCGAAGCGAGCGAGCTTCAAAATTTTGACTTATTACAGTCCCAAAACTGCCGTTTGTAGCTATATTTTTCGCTTTGGAAATTAAGGGGGGGGGGAGCACCGGGCGAAAACTGCTGGCAATAACTGGCAGCAACATCAGGAGAATGGCATAAAGATTAAATGCGAGCGAGCGAAGCGAGCGAGCTTCAAAACTTTGACTTATTACAGTCCCAAAACTGCCGTTTGTAGCTATATTTTTCGCTTTGGAAATTAAGGGGGGGGGGGGGGCGGAGCACCGGGCGAAAACTGCTGGCAATAACTGGCAGCAACATCAGGAGAATGGCATAATGATTAAATGCGAGTGAGTGAAGCGAGCTTCAAAATTTTGACATCTTACAGTCCCAAAACTGCCGTTTGTAGCTATGTTTTTCGCTGTGGAGATTAAGGGGGGAGCACCGGGCGAAAACTGCTGGCAATTACTGGCAGCAACATCATGAGAATGGCATAATGATTAAATGCGAGTGTGCCAAGCGAGCGAGCTTGAAAATTTTGACAACTTTCAGTCCCCAAAACTGCCATTTGTAGCTATATTTTTCGCTTTGGAAATTAAAGGGGACGCACCGGGCACAACTGCTGTCAATCACTGGCAGCAACATCAGGAGAATGCCATAGCGATTAAATGCGAGCGAGCGGAGCAAGCGAGCCTTAAAATTTTGACATTTTGCAATCCAAGAAAATGTCGTTTGTAGCTGCATTTTTTCGCTTTGGAAATTAAGGGGAGGCACACCGGGCGAAAACTGCTGGCAATTACTGGCAACAACATCAGGAGAATGGCATAATGATTGAGCGAGTGAGCGGAGCGAGCGAGCTTCAAAATTTTGACTTATTACAGTCCCAAAACTGCCGTTTGTATAGCTTTATTTCTAGCTTTGGAAATTGAGGGAGGGGGGGGCACCGGGTGAAACTGCTGGCAATTACTGACAGCAACATCAAGAGAATTGCATAACAATAAAATGCGAGCGAGCGAAGCGAGCGAGCTTGAAAATTTTGGCATTTTACACTAAAAACTGCCGTTTTGGGCTGTATTTTTTCGCTTTGGAAATTAAGGGGGCGCACAGGGCGCAACTGCTGGCAGTTCGTACTGGCAGCAACATCAGGAGAATGGCATAACGATTAAATGCGAGCGAGCGAAGCGAGTGAGCTTGAAAATTTTTGACATTTTACAGTCCCCCAAACTGTCGTTTGTGGCTGTATTTTTTCGCTTTGGAAATTAAGGGGGAGCACCGGGGGAAAACTGCTGGCAATTACTGGCAGCTTCATCAGGAGAATGGCATAATGATTAAATGCGAGCGAGCGAAGCGAGCGAGCTTCAAAATTTTGACTTATTACAGTCCCAAAACTGCCGTTTGTAGCTATATTTTTCGCTTTGGAAATTAAGGGGGGAGCACCGGGCGAAAACTGCTGGCAATAACTGGCATCAACATCAGGAGAATGGCATAATGATTAAATGCGAGCGAGCGAAGCGAGCGAGCTTCAAAACTTTGACTTATTACAGTCCCAAAACTGCCGTTTGTAGCTATATTTTTCGCTTTGGAAATTAAGGGGGGGGGGAGCACCGGGCGAAAACTGCTGGCAATAACTGGCAGCAACATCAGGAGAATGGCATAATGATTAAATGCGAGTGAGTGAAGCGAGCTTCAAAATTTTGACATCTTACAGTCCCAAAACTGCCGTTTGTAGCTATGTTTTTCGCTGTGGAGATTAAGGGGGGAGCACCGGGCGAAAACTGCTGGCAATTACTGGCAGCAACATCATGAGAATGGCATAATGATTAAATGCGAGTGTGCCAAGCGAGCGAGCTTGAAAATTTTGACAACTTTCAGTCCCCAAAACTGCCATTTGTAGCTATATTTTTCGCTTTGGAAATTAAAGGGGACGCACCGGGCACAACTGCTGTCAATCACTGGCAGCAACATCAGGAGAATGCCATAGCGATTAAATGCGAGCGAGCGGAGCAAGCGAGCCTTAAAATTTTGACATTTTGCAATCCAAGAAAATGTCGTTTGTAGCTGTATTTTTTCGCTTTGGAAATTAAGGGGAGGCACACCGGGCGAAAACTGCTGGCAATAACTGGCAGCAACATCAGGAGAATGGCATAATGATTAAATCCGAGCGAGCGGAGCGAGCGAGCTTCAAAATTTCGACTTATTACAGTCCCAAAACTGCCGTTTGTAGCTTTATTTTTAGCTTTGGAAATTAAGGGGGAGCACCGGGCGAAAACTGGTGGCAATTACTGGCAGCAACATCATGAGAATGGCATAATGATTAAATGCGAGTGTGCGAAGCGAGCGAGCTTGAAAATTTTGACATCTTACAGTCCCCAAAACTGCCATTTGTAGTTATATTTTTCGCTGGACGCACCGGGCACAACTTCTGTCAATCACTGGCAGCAACATCAGGAGAATGCCATAGCGATTAAATGCGAGCGAGCGGAGCAAGCGAGCCTTAAAATTTTGACATTTTGCAATCCAAGAAAATGTCGTTTGTAGCTGCATTTTTTCGCTTTGGAAATTAAGGGGAGGCACACCGGGCGAAAACTGCTGGCAATTACTGGCAACAACATCAGGAGAATGGCATAATGATTGAGCGAGTGAGCGGAGCGAGCGAGCTTCAAAATTTTGACTTATTACAGTCCCAAAACTGCCGTTTGTATAGCTTTATTTCTAGCTTTGGAAATTGAGGGAGGGGGGGGGGCACCGGGTGAAACTGCTGGCAATTACTGACAGCAACATCAAGAGAATTGCATAACAATAAAATGCGAGCGAGCGAAGCGAGCGAGCTTGAAAATTTTGGCATTTTACACTAAAAACTGCCGTTTTGGGCTGTATTTTTTCGCTTTGGAAATTAAGGGGGCGCACAGGGCGCAACTGCTGGCAGTTCGTACTGGCAGCAACATCAGGAGAATGGCATAACGATTAAATGCGAGCGAGCGAAGCGAGTGAGCTTGAAAATTTTTGACATTTTACAGTCCCCCAAACTGTCGTTTGTGGCTGTATTTTTTCGCTTTGGAAATTAAGGGGGAGCACCGGGCGAAAACTGCTGGCAATTACTGGCAGCTTCATCAGGAGAATGGCATAATGATTAAATGCGAGCGAGCGAAGCGAGCGAGCTTCAAAATTTTGACTTATTACAGTCCCAAAACTGCCGTTTGTAGCTATATTTTTCGCTTTGGAAATTAAGGGGGGGGGGAGCACCGGGCGAAAACTGCTGGCAATAACTAGCAGCAACATCAGGAGAATGGCATAAAGATTAAATGCGAGCGAGCGAAGCGAGCGAGCTTCAAAACTTTGACTTATTACAGTCCCAAAACTGCCGTTTGTAGCTATATTTTTCGCTTTGGAAATTAAGGGGGGGGGGGCGGAGCACCGGGCGAAAACTGCTGGCAATAACTGGCAGCAACATCAGGAGAATGGCATAATGATTAAATGCGAGTGAGTGAAGCGAGCTTCAAAATTTTGACATCTTACAGTCCCAAAACTGCCGTTTGTAGCTATGTTTTTCGCTGTGGAGATTAAGGGGGGAGCACCGGGCGAAAACTGCTGGCAATTACTGGCAGCAACATCATGAGAATGGCATAATGATTAAATGCGAGTGTGCCAAGCGAGCGAGCTTGAAAATTTTGACAACTTTCAGTCCCCAAAACTGCCATTTGTAGCTATATTTTTCGCTTTGGAAATTAAAGGGGACGCACCGGGCACAACTGCTGTCAATCACTGGCAGCAACATCAGGAGAATGCCATAGCGATTAAATGCGAGCGAGCGGAGCAAGCGAGCCTTAAAATTTTGACATTTTGCAATCCAAGAAAATGTCGTTTGTAGCTGCATTTTTTCGCTTTGGAAATTAAGGGGAGGCACACCGGGCGAAAACTGCTGGCAATTACTGGCAACAACATCAGGAGAATGGCATAATGATTGAGCGAGTGAGCGGAGCGAGCGAGCTTCAAAATTTTGACTTATTACAGTCCCAAAACTGCCGTTTGTATAGCTTTATTTCTAGCTTTGGAAATTGAGGGAGGGGGGGCACCGGGTGAAACTGCTGGCAATTACTGACAGCAACATCAAGAGAATTGCATAACAATAAAATGCGAGCGAGCGAAGCGAGCGAGCTTGAAAATTTTGGCATTTTACACTAAAAACTGCCGTTTTGGGCTGTATTTTTTCGCTTTGGAAATTAAGGGGGCGCACAGGGCGCAACTGCTGGCAGTTCGTACTGGCAGCAACATCAGGAGAATGGCATAACGATTAAATGCGAGCGAGCGAAGCGAGTGAGCTTGAAAATTTTTGACATTTTACAGTCCCCCAAACTGTCGTTTGTGGCTGTATTTTTTCGCTTTGGAAATTAAGGGGGAGTACCGGGGGAAAACTGCTGGCAATTACTGGCAGCTTCATCAGGAGAATGGCATAATGATTAAATGCGAGCGAGCGAAGCGAGCGAGCTTCAAAATTTTGACTTATTACAGTCCCAAAACTGCCGTTTGTAGCTATATTTTTCGCTTTGGAAATTAAGGGGGGAGCACCGGGCGAAAACTGCTGGCAATAACTGGCAGCAACATCAGGAGAATGGCATAATGATTAAATGCGAGCGAGCGAAGCGAGCGAGCTTCAAAACTTTGACTTATTACAGTCCCAAAACTGCCGTTTGTAGCTATATTTTTCGCTTTGGAAATTAAGGGGGGGGGGGAGCACCGGGCGAAAACTGCTGGCAATAACTGGCAGCAACATCAGGAGAATGGCATAATGATTAAATGCGAGTGAGTGAAGCGAGCTTCAAAATTTTGACATCTTACAGTCCCAAAACTGCCGTTTGTAGCTATGTTTTTCGCTGTGGAGATTAAGGGGGGAGCACCGGGCGAAAACTGCTGGCAATTACTGGCAGCAACATCATGAGAATGGCATAATGATTAAATGCGAGTGTGCCAAGCGAGCGAGCTTGAAAATTTTGACAACTTTCAGTCCCCAAAACTGCCATTTGTAGCTATATTTTTCGCTTTGGAAATTAAAGGGGACGCACCGGGCACAACTGCTGTCAATCACTGGCAGCAACATCAGGAGAATGCCATAGCGATTAAATGCGAGCGAGCGGAGCAAGCGAGCCTTAAAATTTTGACATTTTGCAATCCAAGAAAATGTCGTTTGTAGCTGTATTTTTTCGCTTTGGAAATTAAGGGGAGGCACACCGGGCGAAAACTGCTGGCAATAACTGGCAGCAACATCAGGAGAATGGCATAATGATTAAATCCGAGCGAGCGGAGCGAGCGAGCTTCAAAATTTCGACTTATTACAGTCCCAAAACTGCCGTTTGTAGCTTTATTTTTAGCTTTGGAAATTTAGGGGGAGCACCGGGCGAAAACTGCTGGCAATTTATGGCAGCAACATCATGAGAATGGCATAATGATTAAAGGCGAGTGTGCGAAGCGAGCGAGCTTGAAAAATTTTGACATCTTACAGTCCCCAAACCTGCCATTTGTAGCTATATTTTTTTGCTTTGGAGATTAGGGGGGGGGGGCGCACCTTGCGCACCTGCTGTCAATCACTGGTAGCAACATCAGGGGAATGGCTTAGCGCTTAAATGCGAGCGAGCGGAGCGAGCGAGCTTTAAAATGTTGACATTTTACACCCCAAAAACTGCCGTTTTTAGCTATATTTTTGCGATTTGGTTTGTCCCACTTTTATGGGGGAACCATCCCCCCCCCCCCATCGACGCCTCTGCATATGAGGGAGCTTTTGTTAAGTGAAAGATATGCTGCACACTCTTTGACAAATTAGGGAAATATACGTCAATCTCAACAGTGTACTTGTCTTATCGAAAGGGATCCAGTATAGCGGAGCTTTTGCATGTTTATGATTGCAATTCAACGATTTGGTGCATAGTTCTGGCGGTATTTGGACAATAATTCCATTAAGAAAGTTCGAAATTTGTCCTCATCTCGGAAATTGCTTAGGGGATAAATGATTTGCCTGCCTAAACACTTTCGTAGGGGCGGGGCAAATGCCCTTTGCCCCCCCCCCCCCCCCCCCGAGATATTTTCGACGCCCCTGATCTTCCCTGGGTATACCCATAGATGTATCTTGACTGAATTATCAGTCACTGTCGTTCCTCATGAATGATTCAGGATATGGAGGGGGTTCAATTATGGCAATATAGTTTTGTTATTGTATGTTTGTTTGTTTTCGTACATATTTTGCAGATGATCCCAAGTTACTCTCGTCTTAGCATGTTTACTTGTAGGCCTACACTATTTGACGTTGTCAACGTCTGAGCCATACCTTACAGTGTATGTCCATGTCCGCGAGCGAGCGAAGCGAGCGAGCGCTTGAGAAAATTATGCATTCGATTTTCTACAAGATAGAATACTGTTCAGCTCTGTTACCTGTCTGAAGGCCGGCGTACAAACGTCATGCAATATGCCAAAATTGATACAATCACATTTCTGCTTCCTCCATTTTTTTTTTCTTCAAAATTCAGGGGGGGATGATTGTACAGGCCATCCCCCCCTCCTCCATTTCAGGGGGGGATATATTCCCCCCCCCCCCCCATCCCCCCCGGGATTTACGCCCATGCATCGTGCACATCACTCTTTATATTACTATGGTTACCAGGATCAAGGACTCTAACAAAGACATAATCATCTACTGTGCTGGTATGTTAGCTTTTTCATGAATGATTCGACAAAATCTAATTTCGGGGGTAGAAAATGACGTGTAAGTAATAATAATGTAATCGAAATCATATTTGATAAATCTGTCCTGCACTTGGGTGTAGAGAAATAAAATTCCTGACCTGGAAGAACATTTTGTATTGGTGAGAGGGGCCAGGCAACAAGCCACATGGTGATGTTGTATGTTTGGAAATAACGAAAGGGGGGAAGAAAGTTCTGAGAGTTGAAATAGTGCTCGACAGAATGTCTCCGAGGGTAAAATAAGTCTAGCATTCAGTCAATAAAAGAGATAAAATGACATCCTTAATGTATCGGGCTTTGATACTGCAACTCATGTGAAAGAAGAGAATCGATTTACTCACATTCAAGCCATGGCAAGATAACACAAAAAGTGAAATAGGAGTTTAGTTGACATGCAATGGCAAACATAAAACTAGAAAGTTTGTTCTTCTTCTATGCTCTTATTCATCCGACCACTTGATCGATCTATGTTCCTGACATTTCCATAACCTGACATTCACTACCCGTGAAGGAAGCCGAGCTTCATCGGCTGAAACACGCCCAAGCACAAGGTTAACTGCATTTTTGTAACACTACGCGTCTTGAACGATTAGCTCTTACACGGGGTGTTGCCCTTTGGAGCATCTCACCGATCGATGCTTGCATGCAACTATTTCATAGTCGTTGTAACGTTATAGATGTCTGACATAGTAGAGGCATAACGGTCTGTCTTACCATACTATAGAGCTTGGAAAAACCCCGCACCATTTTCTGTTCTTTTGAAGTAGGGAAGGAGGGAGACTCGTAAGTTTGCAATAGAATTCTTTGCACAACATTAAGCTTCATTTTCTCTCCTGTTCTTGTTCTTGTTCTTCTTGTGGCTGTTGTTGTTGTTGTTCTTCTTCTTCTTCTTCTTCTTCTTCTTCTTCTTCTTCTTCTTCTTCTTCTTCTTCTTCTTCTTCTTCTTCTCCTCCTCCTCCTCCTCCTCCTCCTCCTCCTCCTTCTTCTTCTATTAAATATTCATCTCTCTTTTCGAGACGAACTGTACAGGGGCCATTGCAAGTATAGTTCCTCTTGTGATCTGTGATTGTCATATTCAGCTTTTTACTCGTCACTGTAATCCACTCCTTAGTTACAACTGTGATTTTCACATTAATTTGTTATTTTCAATCGTCATAATAACCATTTTCTGCTCATCTTATCGTATTTTGATCAGCAACTGTTTGTTTTACTTGCTTTTCTAAAATCTGTGAGAGTACGTTCGAAGTAAGAGCACGATGGTTGCCTTGTTAAGAAGCCTCTATCTGTTTGACTTTATTTGATTTAATAACAAGGCCAGAGAGGAGTCTCCTGTTGTAATTTCACGTCCATTATTCTATTTTAATTTTTTTTTTCATTTTCTCACAACACAGCGTAAACTGAACAAAATACATAACATACATGGTGTACATCAGTCTGCTTTTATGTTTTTGTGTATGGTTTCTTTGTGTGTGTGTGTGTGTGTGTGTGTGTTGTGAGTTTCCTTGTATTCCAATATTCAATTCAACGACAGGAGAAATAAGCGTCTGCCCTAATTTCCCTAATTTCATTAAATTCACTGTTCCCGATGAATTAATATGAACGCCCCCGTTACTTGTCTCCTTCTACAGTGATGTGTGTGTAATTGAATCCTCGTCGGACTCACGTCTGTACAGAGAATTATGACCGGAGGGTAAGAAGGACGACCTCTCTCGGTCATGTCCACTTTACTCTTTCCTCCGCCACGTCTCATGGTCAGCAGTCGCCATGGTTCGCAATTGTTGTTGTTTTTATTTTCCAAGCTGCATACATTGGTTTGACAAAGAGAGGCAAGAAAGCCTTCGTATTGTTGGAGATTTTCTGCCTTGAAAAGTGATGTCGTGCCACTTCAGCAGGTATTGAAATAAATTTCGATGATGCTCTAGTAAGTGAGGGTTAGTTGAAATAATTATGAATCAATGTTCCTATTCTGAGCTGTCTGTGTAGCCTAGCCTGTTCGTTAGTGCGTGGTTGAGTGGTAACGAATAAAACAAGAGCGAGACCATATCAAAAGGTTGAGAGAAAGAGAGAGAGATACAGAGAGGGAGAGATAGACAGAGTTAGGGAGGGAGAGCGAGAGAGAGAAATGGAGGGAGAGTTTTAGGCGATAAGTGCATGAAATAGTCATATTAACTGTGCTGAGATGAGATATAGTTAATGCACACAACAGTGGCATTCACCTCACGTCTAAATAATGACTTTACTCCTAATCTATATTTCAGGAATAGTGCAACGTGCTCTTCATACTCTGTGAAAACACACAATGTCAAGCTAAAGCAAACTAAATGATTCAACACTGCTTACGTGTCGTGCCACGAGACAGAAGACATTATACAGGTAATACAAATCCAGGCTGACCTCTTCCAGGTGAGACGCTCTGTACTGCATGGAAACTTTTCTTCCATCATTGATTATATCGTTTTCACACATTGGTTACTTTATAGCCGAATAACATGTGGTACAGGTCTTTCTGAAGTTTCGTTACTTCCTTTTTACGTTGCTCTCTAGAAAATGCATATTCACTTCAGAGACGGTTTAATTCAATTGATTCTGACATACTTTCAGCCCTAAAACAGGAGAGGTCGTTGTTCCGACAGTTTATATCTCTCTTGCGCAGAAGCAACAGTGGTACAAAGTATGTCATATAATGTGTAAGT
Source organism: Diadema setosum (assembly GCA_033980235.1). NCBI lineage: Eukaryota > Metazoa > Echinodermata > Echinoidea > Diadematoida > Diadematidae > Diadema > Diadema setosum. The sequence continues at coordinate 35,976,444 of CM067076.1, read as the reverse complement.
GTGTCAACACTGATCAAACGTGAGACCAAACTTGCCATGCTCGTGTTTGTCACAGCATCTTGGCCTTGTTAGTGGACTTTTCTGGCAGGTGTCGGCATTGACGCAATCATTCTGGAGTGCATTCTTTGAGAGATCGAACTTCTTTGTTTCCGATGTTTGAGAAGGGCAAGAACCTCATCCCAAGCAGTTAACCATTATCATTTAAAATAACTTCACTCTACATATCAGGGATATTTCCATCATCAAACGTCGTTGGACAGTAGTTTCCAACTTTTTTTAAGTTTGAAAATGAATATGATGGGACGGCGATGGGTTTTGCCCTGGATGAATATGAATTGGAGGCGACCCTACGATCCGGTGACCATACACCGTTACCCTTGTATCTACTCTCTCGAGCTGAAAAGTGTCAAATTTAATTCGGATGGGCTCGTAAACTGTCTCAGATGAATTATGCATCATGGAATATCGAGGGAAAGCCGGTTTCATATCAGATGAAGTGGCATGGGGGAGGGGTGGGTAGGAGAGTATTAGTCGAGGGACTTAGGATCCTCCAGGAAGGATTCTGTTTTCATATGTATCATGGTCATTGCTTGTATTTTATGATACCTATTAACGAAGTACAATATAGACTCATAAATCAGAACTAACAGATGCTACAATTGAAAAAAAAAAATCTTTCTACAAAAACGATCTTCGCTTGCACTGGCGTATTCACGTAAATAGATTTATAGCATAACATATCTCGGATTAGACCTGATTGAAGTACGGGTATACCTCCGAATACTATTATCATCAAGGTATCTTTGGGTATCGCTTGAATTAATAAGAGAAGAGATGCATGCTGTGTTTTTTTCTCTAGCATATCAAACATACTAATATTTCTTTCATTTGATTCCATTCAGTTTACTCTTGTATTATTTGTTTTGAAAGAGAATGTTTAGATGAATAGCATGATAAACATCCTGTCTCCGGCACAAAACTGCAACTGTATATCTTGTATTCATTCGTTTATTTACGTCCATTTGATTACTTGTTGATAGAAAATATTGTTTGTATACCACATTTCAGCTTGTTCTTCCAGTGTGAATTAAGTACAGATGATTATTGATATTAACATTAATATCTTAGTAAGGGATAATGTTTCTATTGATAGCCGACGAAGATAGACAAAATATACAAAACTAACTTCGTTATATATAATGTTTTTCATCTGTGTCTTGTGCACATTTACAGTAGACTAGAAATTAACGATCAAGCATCCAAGACTGTGATTGTTTTGGGGATATGTTACCAGCTTATCCTCCCCTTGGAAATTAAAGCAACATCTCTTCTGTCACGAGTGTCTACCTATTGGGAACGCGTTGTTTATTTGTGTTTTCATTTCAATGTGCCCTTTTCTGGTCAATTAATTATTCCCTTTAACGTTGCATAATCTATTCACAACCACACATTACATAAGACTCTAATTCTCCTAATATGACAAGAGACTGATCATCCCGACCTAATTACACTCCTTTACTAGTGGCCGTCTCATCATGACGGTAATCTCCTGATAACACAATACGGAATGTCGCCTTTCCCTCCACACCCGTGGGGATGCAGATTCGCCGTAATTATCATGATTTTTTCTTTTCTTTTTTTTTTACTGCGACTTTCAGGAGTGTTTTTAAAACTCCCTTGAAAAGAGACTACGATTTTCCTCCCTCCTGCATAATTTGTTTTTTATGTCACCCAAACACAAGGCATCACAAAACCCTGCTTTAAGGACACAAGTTGATCATAAAATTTACAGCATAATTTCAGCTACTTATCTCCCGCCGACATGGAATTGCAAATCGCAAATAAAACTCCTTTATCCAGCCACACTAGAATGATTATTCTCAGGTGCACAAAATATTTGTACTCACAACATTTATGTAGCTGCATTTTAAATGTTCCACTTGTTTGGAGTTAGAGTTTGAGGAATGTGAGGCTAGTCGTGGGATCACTGATCGATGACACCGTAATTTATTCATCCTTTGCAACTGATTGACAAATTACCCTACATCGACGTAAATAAGCGCTGAATTGATCAGTGTTTTAGTAGTAGCCATGATAAAAAAAAAAAAAAATCATGTGCGTACATCACGAGCAGGATTCGAACCTACGACCTCCTGATCACCGGACAGGCGTCATCTCCACTAGACCACCGAGCTTTCGCCCGACAACAGGTGTTGGTTCTAATCCTTATGGCGTGCAGCGGGTACTGCTTTGTTTTTCAAATTCATTAAATTCTTCCGTCGAGATGTTTTCATTGCAACTGATTGACAAATTGCCCTACATCGACGTAAATAATCATTTACGTCGATGGAGGGCAATTTGTCAATCAGTTGCAATGAAAACATCTCGAGGAAGAATTTAATGAATTTGAATTATTCATCCTTATTTGCCATTGAAGAATCACAATCAGGAGAAGTCACAATCTTTCTCTGCTTCCAGTCCGGCAGGGACCCTAGCATGGGAACCCACGGACATCTCCTAAGCCATGATCGTCATAGCTCACTGCATACCTTTATAATTATGCATACATTTTGTGACAAATCAGACGCAGCAAATAAACATGGTAATGAGAATGCGGGTATGTTACCACATTACCACATTTTTGTTTTTATCTTAAGCAAATCAAGTTTGGACAGCCGAATTGTATTCAAAACGATACCACCAATACAGCATCATAATAGGAAATAATCGCTAACTTTATCCTTATCTTGTTTTATAGAAATATGTGCATGTACCGTTACAGAATAGGAAGTACGCGAATTGACATAAAACAGGTTTACTTTTCCGAGCAAAATTGGAATATTTTAGTACCCATGTACAATTCAATCTGGTAGCCATGCATCCAGGCCACGCAGGTATTCCTCAGACGTAGATCACCCAAGTTCTCCATTGTGTTCTGAAATTTTGTTCTTAGAAAGATAATTACTTTAGAAAAAGATTTACAGGTAAAATGTGTATAGAGACAGTTACACAAGTAAATTGACAACAATTACCATTGCCCTTTTCGTGGTAAGTGATAACAAGGCGTTTATTTTCAAGAAATACTTATGTCATTAGTTTTTCTTTTCCTTTCTCGTTTCATAAAGATAACAATTTCGTTGCTCTGAATTCGACGAACATGTACATGTTTCTATGATCTGATATTAAGATTCAGCCACAATGTATAGTAACTCATGACTCATAGTCCAACATAAATCTGCGCATTGGAGAATATTAAACAAGAAATCCACTTGCTATCTGTCTTTGATCTCCTAGGATTGTTGAGGATGGAATAAATATGGATACATCTCAAAGTAGATGAGAGACTGCTCCGTGATTAAAAGGGTGTTTCGCCGGGGGCAAAACTCTGGAGTCTCCGCATTAACTGAGAATCTCGTTTCATTTTCAGCGAAATATATTTTAAAAATGTTGATATCATGGGTCAATCTTCCCTTCTACCGATCACCGCCTACATTTCCTTTCATGCTCTTCCCCACACAACGCTGTGTCGTGTCTTTCAGATGGTGTACGTGTAGCGTGACGCGGTAGTCTTCGTCTAATGCTAGATTTGATCTGTCTCTAGAATATATATATTTTTTTCCGCTAGCAAGGGCAGATCACATGTTGACACTAAAATGACAATATGTCCATCGTTTTCATTATGAGATAAAGCATTTGCCCCACACAATTCAAGAATTTTGACACAAGCCACATCTCATGTCGGTCACCATTCACCAATGATATACCATGTCTGTAAACTGAAAAGGCGACTTCACGTTCAGTTTCCCTAGTCTGCTGTGAATTTTTCATATCCACGTCGTCGATTATAATGAGTCACAAAGGTTTTTTCTCGTGTAGCAAATATTATGACTAGGTAAGATGCTATTTCAGAACATGAGATTTCTCCAGCTTGTTTGTTCTCTCGTCTAGTTGCAATAAACCAACTTCAGATGCAATATTCAAGCAGATGTGTATGATCAAACCTTGGGCATCTAGTCGAAATGGTTTTGTAGAGGGTTCTGGTAATAGCAATACTCGTAATAAGATGCTGATCACCATTTATTTTCTAACGTCATGATAAGAGTGCCATCTACGGTGATATTCAATGAAGTGGGTTCTTTCCTGTCAGCGTGTTTTTTTTTTAGACGGCACAGATTGGGGACCCTATCCCTAAAACTAACCCTAATCCTAATCCTAACCCTAATCATCAAACCCTAACCCTAACCCTAACCCTGACCCCAACCCTAACCCTAACCCTAACCCTAACCCTAACCATAAACCCTAACCCAACGTTTTTCCCATAGGTCTAACACGCGCCATGCCCCAATCTGTGCCGTCTTTAAAAAAAAAACGCTTCCGGTCACATCCGTTGCACCTCCACTGTCACTTCTATCCTCACCAATTTTGATCAGGAGATTATTTAAGATTACAAAACATTATTTGACTTTAAATAGACCGACCCTGCTTCAACCCCTCCTCAAAAAATGGAATAAATAAAATATACAAAATAAATCGTGCACTATTATACCCTATACGGTGATAAAACAGCCTTTGGTAGCAAAGGCAGCAACAGCAAAAGCCTTGTAAGAGACTATCAATAAGAGATGTACAGAAAGACTTGTATCAAGATGAGATTCGCAATGTCGGCACTATAAGAGAGTGTTGAACAGTGCAGTATAGCTAACGAAAGGGCCCGAGTGTTATATACTGTTATAGTTTGTCAATTTGTAATCACGACCTTTACTTTAGAAAAAAAAATAATCCCACAACTTTTTGACAACACATCAAACTTTGAATGGGAAGGTGCTGCATAGCTGAGAGTTGATTCGATTTGTAGGTCCAACGTAGGTCAAGGTGAAATTCCACCTGATACATGTCGATATCTACATCTGTCTTTAGACCTTCTGCAGAGTTTGGAAGACAAGACTACTTTCATGAAATGACTCTCTACATGATGGCACATGGAGATAAGACATTGTATCTGTAGACGTGAGGAACAAAACATATCACATTTATTGTACAAACAGTTCTTCTTTTAAAGCAGTGACTTACATTTTTCAAGAAACAAGAAGCAAATTCAGATTCGAGACTTCACCTGATAAGATATGAAATTGCAAGAAACTAATATAGAAGTAGTGTCATGGATTTTTTTTTTTTTTGGGGGGGGGAGGGGGGGGGGGAGAAAGCCTTATTAATTGCAACACGTCCCTCCTGAACGGGAGAGTTTAAGGCAAATTGAAACTCGATCTCGAGTACTTCTAGATTGGTAGCCATTAGTGTTTTTTTTTCTTCTTCTTCTTTTTTTTTTTTTGCAGTGACATTCCTACATTAACAATGTAGGAAACGGGAAACCTGTTTTGTGCTATCAGATGATCTCCTTGGCAAACACCGCTTCCTTTTATTTGTCAATTTAAAACCAAACAAATCAAGCAGAGAGTAATAAAATCATTTAAAGAAAAATCGTTTATCTTATAATGGCACTTTATCTTCATCTACAAATCATCGGCATGTATTGACAATAGTCATGTTCACGTGTCGACAGTATTTTGAAACCCACAAAACTTCTATTATTTATATCATCATTCACTTCCCGTGGCGCTCAACGAAAACAATAAAATGATGATATATTGAATTATCATGTAATTTAAGACCAGCGAAACGAAAGGATAAAATAGATATGTAAGCCACCAGTTCATAACAAGGTAAATGTTCTTATACCGCTATTGGGAGAACATGAAAATCTATTCATTGTGCTCCAAATTATAAGCGTAATTATCATCTTCTTAGTCTTTATAAACTTTATAATACAACAATTTTATAGTAAAAATGGTCTTTGAAACTAAACAATACCATTTCATGACATTCCAACCAATAATTCAAACATGTTTAAGCCTCTGACAAGAGGAAGTCCAAAAGATATTAAGATGATTATTACTTTTCATTAAAGAAAATGTATCAGAAAACACCTGTCATCACAATGTTGCCCAACAATTCAACAACAACAAAAAAAAAAAACACACCCCGTTTATCCAACCTCTCTTCTCTCAAACCGCGTATCATTAGATTGACCATTCTTAAGGTCATCGAGATAGAATCTAGGGGTAGAGGAGGGAGATGTTTAGTCTGCTATATATCTCACGCTATCTCGCTCTCATCATGTATTTGCAAATATTTGTCAGCCCCGAGGCGGACTTGCATTTGAACTTATGCCATTACTCGACCACTTCAGCTAGCTCTTAAGACGCAATTACTTCCCACCAAGTCTATCGTGCGCTGCAGAACGTTCGAACATTTGACGAGGTCTTTCCTCTTCCTAGTGTTTGTTGTTATGCCTTGTCTTCTAGGATGTCTGGCGAGTTACTAATAACTTTGATTGCCTCATTAGATTCTCATTTGATTGGTTGCAGACAGCTAGGATTTTATAGATTGTCAAAGCAAAATGTAAAACATTTATAAAGTAATCCCTCGCAAAAAAAGTAAATAAAAACAAAGCTATAGCAGAGTAGTAGTTACTAGAGATAATCTACAAAAGAATAAGCGCATGGATATTTAGTATGTATTCCGGCCTTAGATGACAGTAAATTGCACCCAGCTGATTAGAAACATAATTATGTTTATATAATATGATCATGTGAGATATCAACAATGTAAGACACTGCATTACAAGTTAAAGTGGTTTGTTTTGATTTTATCTGCTAGGAAGCGTTTTATTCTGAGTGTTATGCCTACAGGGAATTGCACTTTGGTAAAAAAGAGTTTTTTTCCCTATAACTCAAGTCACTTGATACCAACATACCAACATACATACATACATGCATACATACAAAATTACATAAGCCTTTATATATGTTTTTCTTTATACGTTCAACAGCCTTTCTAATGAATACCGTAACTTTTCCTAGATGTTAGTATAGTTTTTAGCGTTTTGTATTTCATTTTCAAAGATTTTTTTTTTTTGTGCTTGAGTCTGCGTGTGTTCACTATGCGTGTATACATACATGTTTGACTTATACGTAAGAAATATCAGAGTATGCTCATATTTCGAGGATAAAAGCAGAAAACAACCTTATTTTACATAATGGTGTTAATCACTGTCCAGATTTCCACTAGTGGCAGCTGATTGGATATCAGAACATACGGACCTTAATCATAAACTTGAGCAAAACCATGTTGTTGGCGATGTCAAAAGCTCACTCAAACATGTGTGCGCACAGAAACTCAGTATAGGTTGGCTAATTTCCGATTTTTCAAAGTTATATGACAAACTCTGTTTTGCTTTTTGATCAGAATTAATCTATTTAAACCAAATCTGTTTTCATATCTAATGATGTGTTTTTGTGTTTCATTGTGACGTATAGTAATTGTCCACCAAAACTTAAGACAGGATAAACTGTTTACATGGCTTTCAAGGCACTATGTACCATACCATTTAATAGTGATGTGTCGAGTGGGTGGGGTAGGCTAAGGCATCTGCGAGAGCAGGTGCACACAATTGCATTATCACCCAAGCAATTTCACGGCGACGTCACTGGCTGCTGCTGCTGGCGTGCGTTTGACAAGCCATGCGATAGGCAGGGGCTTAATGACTTGACAAGTTGGACCCTGAACATGGGCGCGCTTTTGACAGCCCCTTATGTCCAGGCTTGTGTAGTCTGCTGGTGAACGAAAAAAAGGCACAACGTATGACATTAATTGGGCGTCGAGTTTCTTTTCTCTTAGGCAGATGTGAACACTCTCTGTACGCCTACTTTCTGAGTTGAAAGAAGTACATCGTTATATCCTACGTCCTTTGAAGAAAACTCTACATTATATTGTTAACAAACTACTGTCGAGTGAAAGTTATCATGGATCAATGTCATCATCCTTGCTCATCTAAATAAAGAATGATGACTCAGTGAGAAGTAAGGTGTTTCAGCTCGTGAATTTTTGTGACCACTCACCATGATTTCATCGCCAAACTTGCAATGTAATTTTGATTTGACTCTTGATGTTCTTAAATTATTATTTTGCATGTCAAAGCAAACAATACTAATGTTTCAAGTGAACATGGTGAATATGGCATATTTAGGAAAATGTACGATTCTGACACAAAGTTCTGTTAGTGTGTTAGATGTATCATTCATTGCACTCAGGTAGAAGTAGACTCAATGGCAGAGGAGACTCAAGATTCAAGTGTGAGTTTCTCTACATCCTACAGGCAACCTTGTCATGAATAATACACGATGCATCATAGACCTAGAGTCTGTTTTATGAGTCTTCGCTCTAAACCAACGTCATTCTCCTTTCTACACCCCACCCCATACATCCCCACCCTCCCGTATCTCACCACCTCGACCTTTACTCCCCCTCTACCCCTGTCTAGGCCTGTCTGCATCATCCTATTCGCTCATTCACCTCACTCACTCACTACTTCACTCAGATGCAACTTCACACTTCCTGTCGTAGAGGGAGACATAAAAGACAAGTAAAATGTCTGTATGGGGAGCTATTAAAAGGCAACGTTTGCAGATGCATAACATGCACTACTTGTAGTTTGTCTGTCATTTGTATGAATGAACCAGAATGATTAATGATGAATAGAAAATGTTATAGTGATTATCTGCTACACTTTCATCAGCCGGAAAAATCAGGAAGCAGTTGTATGCCGTTGGGTTTTCGTACATTAGGAATGTTCATAATTGCTTAATATTATTTGTTTATGTCTAGAAGCATTCAACGTCTTATAATCAAGGACGCATTATGTTTTATTGTTGAGCACTGGTGCAGATTCCTTTTTTCCCCCTTTTCTACAACAAATGTGTAAAATGGTGTTTGCCTTCGTTTCTGACCCTTTGGTAGACGTCAGAGAGAGAATATGCTTGTTTGTCATTTTGCATCAAACTTTTTTTTTTTTTTCACTCTCTTCTGATTTTGAGCACGAAGCGGTAATTAATAGCAAAAAGAGTTAACTCCGTGTTGATTTGAGCTTTTTGCGATTAAAGCTGCCAAAAACATAGAAAATAATAGAAATATGGATCATTTTTAACCATAACCTAAAGAACGTTCCTTGTTATATAACAAATCAGGCATTACTGGAAAGGCTTGGTTTGTTTTATCTGGTGATGGAATTATTTCCAAATGGAGAAAGGGAGAATGAGGAACAAACGCCTTCAGCTTTTATTTCAATAATGTAAAAAAAGAAAAAACACAGACACACACTGTGATTTGGGATAAACATTATAACAGTGTCAAACTCCAGACTAAGAGACAAATTTGTATATAGTATCTCGGACCTACCCTGTATAGATGACGATTGAATTTTTAATGATAAAAAGGCGCAGTTAACTAAAAGTATCTTGATACGCAATTCCCCTGTCTATTAATGCAAATTCAAAAATGAAATTGAAATCTCATCGTGATTTTCATTGTCTTTTTCACTACTATTGATATGTAAATATGTATAATTTATAATTAAATGTCTTGCATATTGTAAATGTTTGTTTAGTATGGGAGACCGAAGGTGCCATGGCCGCACCGCTGAATATGGACGTTCCATTGTTTTTAACGGAAATATACCTACCTATACCTACCTACCTATCATACAATCATAATTTTTATTTCAATGTTGACATTATCATTGTAGTGACAACGACCATCAACAGAGATGACCTCTTACTTCTGGATACGCTTTAAAATGTTATCTTATGTCATGCTTATCAGGACAAAGCTATATTGCAGCAAAAGATTTGCATTACAATGAGAACATTGAAATTCCTCAATGGAAGAACAATTCAATTATGAGTTGCTATTCGAGTTTGAGAGTCCTTGGAAATTCTAAATACTTCATAATACACATTAAATTATGTATTCTCTGTCTCTACCTCCCGGGTTCTCTGTCTCCCAGATTCCATATGCCTTCTGCCCCCTCCCCCCACTCCCCCAATCTCTCGTTCTCTCTCTCCATTCTACCCTGTATGACCAGCATCATTTCCATGTTCTCCCCTTACTGTCCATTTTCTGTAGCAAGCAAACAATACAGTCGAGGCTCTGTGTAAATATGGCGCCGGAAGATCTAGGTTTTCTATCACTGCTTCTTTGAACAGCGCCAAACACGATCCCAAGCATGTTTGCATACGCTTCACGGCTACGCCCGTAGATGGACACACAACATCTCAATGTCAATAGCAAGAAGCCGATCAAGCCCCTATGATATGTGTGCTGATTTCAAACGTTAAAAAGGCGAAGATATCAGCCTCGTTGCCTGAAACCCTGCTTGGAAACAGACACGTTGACAGTCGTTTGCTGAGATGGCGGAAGGTATAAAGTTAGGCTTGCAAAAAAAAAAAAAAAAATGTGAATTTGATAGCACCTTGGTAAATTCGTATAATTGTGCACGGCGGATATATGCGGCATACATCCGTGTATCCTGACTATTGAAGAACCTGTCCGGGATCTCTGGAGTATTCTGGTGATTTATATTTTCCCCATTTACATATTCAATGGAATTATTTCTGGCTTATTTTTGGTGTGTCATAATTACTTTATAACTAATGCGTGGATCAGATTTAGAGCACAATGACGACTGAGAATAATTCTTGCACCAAATCCTGCGTAACTTTGTCATAACGCTGTCGCAAATAATAATAATGAAACAAAAAATCAATTTTTAACTGCTTGTCCTGACTGAGCCTGACGATGGTGGCGCTCTTTTCTTTCTACAGTGGCTGACGAATTGCACGATATGTACACTGTTGTACGTGAGCCTGTAGAGTGTTTACGATTTCAAGCTTTATGCTCGACTTTTACCAATTTGAAATTCATTCTCACATACCTTTGTTTTTGTTTATGTCGTATTTCAAGGCCTTGTTTTTTTTTTCTTATTTTGTGTCTAAAACAAGCTTACCACGATGTTTCTATTTTTTCTGTTCTTTGTATATGTTATATGTTTGTAATACTGTATGTATAATGCTTGTATTTCTAACCTGTGTGGCCCCCTTTAAAAACCAGCCTTTGGCTGATGAGGGTGTCTCACCTCCTCAGTTGAAAATAAAAATCGATTTGAATTGAATTGAATTGAATTGACAAGATTAAACGCAGTGTTAAATCAACAAAATAAATGCATGTTATTACATGTATTTGCTTTATACTTTTTTATTTTGCTTTCAGTGCCCTAGGATAGCCTTAATACGTGAACTTTACAACATTCCATGGTTTCGGAATTTTTGTGTGTGTGTTTGATCATCCAAAGCTGTATTGCAAACTGTTCCTGCTAAATTCCATCCAGGGAATTCCGTAACGGACATTCAATTCAATTCAACTTTATTTTAATTTCCATTAAATAAATAGGGAAAATTATATACAATGCATTAACAGAACATATTTGTAATAATAAAAGTGAGTTCAAAGTAACATTGGGAAGCGCCAGGGTCAAAGTAATTAGGTATTTTTTGCAATGTCCAGAATTTACTAAATTCCATCGGACTTGATATTTTGCAGTAGGACACCGTGTGATAAAATTCAACAACATATTGGGGGATTCATTAAAGTCCCATGCATCCAGTCACCCGTATATAGTGAAACTTCTAAAAGTATAAATGAGTATCCATGAGTTTAATTGTATTCATTCATAGAATTTGTTCATTAGCTGTTTTTTGGACAAGCACCGTAGGAAATAGTCGTCACCTCAATACTGTTTCAATGTGTCATGAAGTCGCATTTTCTAATGCCACCTAAATTCACAGGTCCATCCCGGATTAGATATTTCTGCCTGAGATAGTTGTGATACTAAATCGTATGTGATTACTTTATCTTCATCATGCAACACAATACAAGTCTGTGGAAATACATCATCCATCACCATGAAGATCATTTTTACTGCTTTTGCTGAGATCAATTTCAACAATGTCATAATAATCGTCTGATTATACATTGCGCACCATTTGTTTATTTTTACACACTCAGAATTCAAACTTTGTATGAATATTTATTTGGGCCTGTGTTTTCATTAGCTTGCTTTTACAGACCACTGGCATGGCTGGTGAACGAAATTGAAATCCAAATGACCCGACCCTTTGCCCTCGTGATATATATGATGTCCTGATGATGCTCCGACTGACGTGACTTTATCGGCAATCTAGTCACGACAAGACGGGTCTCCCCAGGGCGCGGTAATCGCGGTCACTCGCTGGAAGAAGAGAAAGGACAGGGGAAATGCCAGCCTCAGAGCTTAATCGTGATGAAGTGGAAATACCCATCACATTTTATCTCTGCCCCTCCTTCAATTTCTCCTAGCTCTCCATCTCTCCCTTTCTCTTTTTCCTCTCCCTCTTTCTTACTGTCTATCTGTCTGTTTGTATGTCTGTCTGACTGTCTGTCTCTCTCTCTCTCCATATCCGCAGTGAGGCGTTGACGTAGCTATTAATCTATTGGACATGTCGAGTGGTTCATTTCATGATGACAGCGTGCTGGGAGAGGAGGATGAAAACTGAAAATGTGGCTCACTCTTTTAGTCCCAGCCCTGTACAACAGACCTAATAGAAAGGATTGCCGCGTCCGACGCAGCAGGTAGGTGTCAACCCAATCAACATCGGTGATTGTTATGGTATACCTTGACTTTGTATCTGATTAAAAGACAATGCCCTGCTTCAGTTGTTGCTCTGTTTTTTCTGTACATGTCAGCAAAGAGCCACTGGTAGGTAAGCCTATTAATACCTCTCTGCGGCAACCGTTAACATAATTATAGGCATGATAGGTACAATGACATGCAAATGTACCGCAGGTTTTACACTTTTATTATTGATATCAGTCTTTTAATGTGTTGTAATGGATTTCTTCAAGATGAGTTTTCAAGTTACTCTAGCGCATTAGCGTTGGACTCTCATGAGTAGTTAGATCACTAGAATGTCGGATACAATGTAGGAATGTAGGACACGAGTAATAGTGTACATTTATTTGTTAAACATGATGAACCATGCCCCTGAACTACGTGACATCATCCACACTTTTGATGTTTGATGTTGTAGCAACAGGGATTGGTGAAAAACAAATTAGATTAACATACCATTAATTGTCAGAATGTATTTTTGTTTTATCGAAGTCAAATATGAAATAAGAGAGGTATGGATTTTCCCCATGAGATTTCCCTATTTTCATGACACTATAAGAAGCAGACACAAAATTTTATGCAAATTAAAAAAGCTAATCTCGTGTGCCGGTCCCGGTGACCAACACAGAATGGTTCTCTAAATGTCTCTTTTGACGTCAAATAAGACAAGAAAAAACGTTTATTCTTCTCATGAAACTGTATTTATGTTGTATTACCAAAAGATGGTGTGTTTTTTTTTTACAATGATTATGTCTGTATAAACGCCAATTAGGTACTTTGATTTGATAATGTCGTCTCGCAAACTTCGTTTGCATGTGTTTGATTAGGACCAATAAAATCACTCTTCAGAAGAAAAAAAAAAGAATGTTTAACCTTATCAAGATGCGGGTTCTTGTTTTTCATATTTCAAGTCCCTTCTTGATGAAGGTCATGCGGTTTTGTTTCTCTGTGCTGTTTTTATTAAAATCAACATCAACATGGACAATGAATTTCACCTAAAGAACAAAATAATAATACGAAATATACTTCTAAACTTGGTGTCAATATAAATCAGCAGTGTTTATTGTATATTTGCGATGAGAAATAAGTGGTTGACAGCGCACGAGGTATGTATTCAAAAAACATACTGATAAATGACTAGCAAATAGGTATGCAAGGCAAGATAAGAAATAAAAATTGATGTTCTTATTTGAATCACATCATAGTTATCCACAGAAGTTACGTGGTGAGAAATCATTTGTGAGGATTTCCTAATCGTAGTTCTTAGTGAGTTTTCTGCAACGTTCAAAGAGTTGATACTCCACCAAAGCTTTTACACTAACGGACAGAATTTTGCTTTCTTACGGTGAATCAGGTAGAATTTGAGCCTTTCTTGCACTGAAACTACTTTCTTTTCTGTCCTACACTACATGAGTACCAGCGAATGTTTTCTCCGGATTGGTTTTTACTCCAATTACGAACATGTGGTGATCCGTATCCAATAGAAAGTGAAATAATTTAGTTCTCGGGAGGTTAAGCAGTCGCGTTATATTGGTTTGCTTTATACGATTGTGATTCTTACTAATCAATTCAAGCATATCTTGAAACATAAATATTCAATACAAACATTTCAGGACAATATCTCTGTTCGTTTTTACCACATCGCTTATCACTTCATGTTACAAGACAACGACCAAAGGAATACAAACTGCACCTGGCAGTGTGTCGTGGACAATACACACCATATTTACATACAGATTAGAAATACCATGTCTTGCTTTGTGACTAAAAAAAACACACCAAAACTAATCGCGAATTTCAATAGAACGGAAGTGGATATAATCCAGAGCCTACATTATTATTTTCTATTATCATTCTATAATAATGTACTCCTAATGAGTTATATCCGTACATTAGATCTGTATTGTAACATCAGGAGAGTGCAAAAAAAAAAATATGATTGATTGATATTGATAAAACGCATATGAAATTAACTGAAGAAGGAAATATGGAAGTGAACAAATAAAAGGAGACTCTAATTCCATAAGTGTTATAAATCATATTTACAAAGCTCTAATGAGCACCAGAGTATCTGGAACATGAATAATTGTTTTTTAACCATGTACCGTCACAATATAGGGATAATCACATGTTATCAATATGCAACACAGAGGTCTGTGTAATTAGGAATTTTTACATCCATAGAAACGGACTTGGCCGCGGGCAGTTAACAATTATTCTTTGTATTGCTCATCGAACTTTATTGCTGTTTTTCCCCACCTCCGTGTTCATTCAAACTCAAGTTCCCCGTTAAATGTTGTTTGATCTTGTAACTTACTGGATAGTGGCTTGATATTTATTACAGCAATATAAGATTGCACGAATTGACCAGTCAAACCTGAGCGCGACAGAAATCCAGATTGCTTTTTTTTTTGTTTTCTTCTTTATTTTTTTTTTCATTGAGAAGAATCATTGTTTTTTATCGTTTGCAAATTCAAGTTTCAAGTTATGAATAACGATAAAATTACTCAGAGATTACACGAGGAATCTTTAACATCTGTAACTGACACTGCGAACCTTCAATCACCCTTTAAAAAGGGACAAACTTCATACAGTGTATAAACACCACCCAACACAAGCTTTAGTTGATTACTTCTTTGACAAAACTGGAGACTTTGAACTCGTTAATACAGAATGCAACCATCTACAATGCTATAGCATGATGAAGATTTGTAGCCGTCAATGATAAACACACTCGATAATGAAGAAAATAGTTCAAGCTAATCTCCCCTAGAACATCATTAATGCAATTTTCGCTCCTATTGACTCTAATCCTTCGGTACATCAGTGTTGACTTCATTTTGTTTAATAAATACGTGAAGAGAAAAAAAATCCCAGTGTAACTGATGCTATCTTTGGTACAGTTTAAATGTAAACGCGAACGAATAGCTAAAGCTATTAAAAATGTATAAATCCTTTCTCAGAGTAGTCTACAAAGCTGGTTGAAGGTTAATCTCTCCATCGAATCTTAATAGTCAAGCTGTCTCTACTAGACAGGAAGATGGGTTTGGAGATACAGCACTTGGCCATACACGATATGTTTCTCTTTCGGTATAATATCCCATATTTACAACGATAGGTTTGAATATGATTATGGAAATATATACACAGATATTCATAAATAATATATTTTACCTGCTATTCCTACAGTAAATACAGACTTTAAATAGATGAACACATACCTACACTCACAGAAGAAAATATATAAAGACGATAAACTACCCGGTAGTTCACTATTGTGTTTTAACAACTTTATTTCAATACGGTTTTTGACGCTTTATTCAATAGATCCAATAAGATTCTGACCAATGTATTTGAGGTTTTCTGAGGATGTTTCGTTGGCATATACATTGAGTCCAGGCCCATATTATTTTGCTAAGTTCTTTGCGAAAAAGTTCACACCATGATAGCTAGAAAGTTAGCCAGAGTTAAGTAGGGTATATCTTTTATGAAAAAAAAAAACGGAAAGTTTCTTTCCTCAAGACAAGATTTGTAATTGTGTCGTCTGCTACTGTTTCTCTCACATTTTTCACAGACGGCGCTTTAAACATCTAATACCAACTATGAACTACAAAAGTTTAATGACCCCTGACGTACAATCTGCGATTACTGGTGGCGTAACACAATCCTAACGTGAATTCATGACTTTCTTCCAAGGCTAGTAAACAGCATGCAACGTTATGAAAAAAAATAAAAAATAAACGCTACAAATGCTCTGCAAAAGCCCATTAGGAAATATTTTCTTAAGTTGTTAGTTACAGAGCAATGCTTCTCATAGTCAGATAGGATATGTTTTTGGTTGTCGATCTGTAGAGTTGATACAATAAAACAGTTTGATAAGATATAATACGTTAATAACACAGCTCGAATATTGTCTGCGTAAATTGTATAATTTGCATAGCACTGCGCTAACTATGGGTTTCTTACAATAGATGGAAGACCTATATGGCACTGGACTGTATTGTGTCCATATCAAAAGTTCAATAAATCAACGCAATGACAGTAACATTCACAACGCCATTCCACTCTACATCGTGCTGATTTCCTTGAAATCGGGAAATAAGATTTATGTCACTGCAGAAGACGCTGACGAAATCATCGATCAAACTATCGATTACTGTGAACTCATTTCGATCACAGGTGAACCACACTGCAAAGCTGATGCACAAATAAAGGCTCGCAATTGGACAAAAGGATCCAACAATGTTTTGTGTGGAACAATGGATTTTTCATGGAGAGGTTCACATACTACTCTTCCCTCACCCAAATCAACCAAATCTCTATTTAGCTAGCTCTTTATTTCTTTGGTAGTCAAAGGATGTAGGAGGGTAAAAATTGAAATATAACTATTATTGTCCTTAAAGCAATATGTTAACTAAAGTTGCTATGTCAACACTGCTGGTTGGACAATTCGTCGTGTTGTGTCTCGGAGAGTGCACTTACATATGCTACCAAATTATTTTTCTGCCATCAAGAAACCTACATGTTTTCTAGGAAAAACACCATTGCCTTCTGTGGAGTTTTATTGGACTTTCCTTTTGTAGACTCGCCGAACAAAATTACGAAGTATGACTGCTCAATGGTAGGTACAAATATCAAGGAAAAAATAAACTAAGTCTGACGATAAAGTTTGGGGTCATTTGCTATACATCTCGCAATATGCGATCAGACATTTCATTCGTACTGGCAATGAGACTTGTAGAGATCTATGTCGACTTCTCGATCAGTCTCGCCTCAAAGTAGTCAAGGAAATCTGGCTTCTCCTTCGAGGTTTCACCAGAAACTCCTTTAAGCGAGCGATTTGGATGCACTTTCCTCATGCAAGGTACTAGATTCCTTTGTTCCGACTCCGAGCCAACATGTGACTGTTAGTTGAAGTAACCAGAGGACAGTTTTCCTGACCAGCTAGTCAACATCATTCCTTTCAACTCATTCAATAGTAGCTGCGGCAGAAGCTGAACAGTACATCGGGCTTCACGTTTCCTTCGTTCTCATTCGCTTGGCTGAAGGGAAAACCTACGCTACTGTCTCTGTCATTGGAATCATTTGTCCGTTAATCCCTACTGGGTAGGGGGAAGGTATGAACTTATGTTCCATCGATGAGGGCGCTTTCTTCTTGCCATTGCAGCGGAATGCGAAACGTAGACCCGCCATCATTTCAGCACACAATGACTTCTGTCGAGCATAAGCAAAATGTCATGACAGAAAAACACGTGAGGAGATATTATAGATTTGGCAATTTGGTCTTTTTTAAGAGCAATTATGTAATTCTTAACAATTTACATTGTATATCAACGAGTAGTTTTAACGGTACTGCAGTCTGTTTCTTTTAAAATGTTCATTCAGGGGAAGATTTCGTCTAAAGATGAATGAAAAATACAACAACGAAACTTCACAGTCCTATCAAATCATCCTACCTCGAATGCAAACCGGTCAGTGAAATTCCAATCAGTTAATAAGTTTCTTTGTTGTTTTTTTTTAAAACCAATATCAACATCGTATTCTATTTGATTGGTTACGTGGTCTGTCTTATGTTTAAAAAAGACTGCTGTATCATGTGACACTACATGTCTAAGTCTCTGTAAAATTTGATTGGTCATACATGACAGGAACTGTAATTTTACCTTATCTATCTCTGCGTTCTGCTTTGATTTCCACACAAACTCAGCAATGGCTACCATGACGCCGAGAACGAGACCCGCGACGAGCACGAGAAAGATGCCTCCTATGTTTTTTAGGCCGAGTTCACTGGCGTCGTCCTTACTGTTGTCATCTCTCTGACATTGGCCCGACTTCCACCATTTTCCCTTTAGCTGCAAGAGGATGTCGTCTTCTTGTAACTGTAGGATAGCTTTGGTTATTTCGTCACGATACCGGGAGCCTGTGTAAACGCAAAGAAAGACAAATGACATAATAATACATGTAAGGTGATATGTGAAATATGTACAGGCAACGGCAGTTGTATATTTCACAAAGTAGATGAAATATGAAGTCATATTAATGTCACTATCAAAGCCATTGCCATTATTTATGATGCTTTAATACCATTACAATTGAAATCCATGTTCCACATTAAAGGATTCCTCAACCATGTCAAATTACATTGCACAAAGCTTCTTATTTTATTTTATTTTCATGCCTTGGGTATCGGAGTGGATATTTCCAGTGCCATTTGTTTTGTTTTGTTTGTAGCAGTCTGGTTCAGTCACTCAATAACTTTTGGCCCTCACCTAGTGGCGTGCCAACGCCGTAGCCTCTGGAGTTGAGAAGTCCACCAATCATGGTAAGATTCTGGCAATGTTTTGACACTTGGTACTCAGCCATGGTAGACTCCATGAGGAAGGCGTAGTTTTTCGAGTTGAGCACGCGGTCGATTCCCTCCTGGTACGTCTGGACGAACACGTGAGGTCTAGCAAACATAAAGTCCCACATCTTCTCGTATGTGTGTATCGTAGAGCGCTGAAAATAGATGGGAACACATATTCTTAATGATCAGATCCTCTTCATTAATCCTTATTTCCTTGGTCCATTTCAAAGTCGAACTTTGGCTACACTGTCAGACTATGCTGCTTCCTTGAACATTATTTTAACGACTTGAACGCAACGGAATTTGTCAAATCCTTCTCTTTGCCAACATGTAGCTACAGCAATTGGAAATACAAGGAGTTTCCCCCCTTAAACTTTAAAAGAAGCAGTTCAAAGAAACACCTTGTCACTACGCAGCTGTGCCAGAAACAACGACTAATACGCTGTTTTTCTCAAAAAGACTGAATAAAAAACTTAAATTTTGGTATATTACATGTACCATCTAACATTGTACATACTTTTGACAATGTATACGTTGATAAAGAACGTACAAAATATGAAAATGGTGAATTGATATGTGAGAATACTTAAAAGATTTCCACTTTTGCAATTCCGATGTTTTACTCTAACACGTCTTATCTTGTTTTGCCAGACCCACTACAAAAGAAGAAAAGCACAATTAATAATAATGATATGGTTGAGAAGTTATGCAATGAAGATTCTTCTTATGTGATGGCTTCACTCTCAAACGAGTTTGAGTCAAAGTTAACGACAGAAAATTTATTTCGTGTTGATGTTCTGCCAACCTTAAAGAATCTTGTCGTCGATCCACTCGTCCTGGTGCCATATTCTATCGATGTCTGCTTTGCTAAATCGTCCGCATTTTGGATAGGTGACACCATCCTTTCTACTGTCAGGAAAGCGGCTAGGTTGGCAGTATACGATGAAACGAGAATGAGAGAGAAGAACCACCAGAAGCCGCTGAGCACACGCGTTGAGAATGCCCGCGGGTTGAGCTCCGACCCCTGCTGCATCAGCCCGCCGAAGGAAAACCACAGACAGCTGAGCAGTGTGAACTGATTCTCTACAGCGTCATAGTCCGGGTTGATAGGATGCGAGTTGTACCACTCATAGGGGCTGAAACGAGCTAGTAGGAAGAACGAAAGACTCACGGTGAGGTAAGCCATTACGATGTACATCCAAATATCAAAGGATAGCGGGTTGAGAAAAGAGAAAACACCCGGATTTTGCGGCTCTGGCACCCGGTAGAGAATGGTGACCCCGAGGTACATGAACGGCTTCGAGAAATCGATCACCTGCTCTCTGACGTACGTAATTGTCAGCGGGGCAACAGCCAAATCAGCATCCTGCATATTGGAAGTGAAGGGGAAGAAAGAAAAACGGTTTCAAGTTATATATCGAGAGTCTCCCGACGTTTCTTAAATCAATGTCCATGTTTTCATAAAGACTGATTTAGAATGTCTTGATTAAATATTTTGCGTTTTCGATATTCCAATTACAGAGGAAGAATACCAGAATGGGCTATAGATTTGAAGATTTTCTTCCAATATTATATCATAAATAATTTGTGTTTATTACCATTTTATATTAATTATTTGATATTGATCTTTTGGAATTGATTTCAATCTTTCGTTCTGACAAATCAAGAGAGAATACCAAAATAGAGAAAACAAACAATAAATTTTGTGATAATGACTTTTCAAACGTTACCCTTTCCATCAGCTCGCCAACCATTCCATCCCATGTGCCATCATCCTGCTCATCACCATAGTTACCATCGTCCACGAGTTTGATCTTGTACTCGAAGCCGACCTTTTCTGCTAGATGACGTAGCAGGTCGATACAGAAACCCTGGAATTTTTCGTTTCCCTCCAGAGTTCGTCCGTCCTCTGTCTCACGGAACATCACAAATGGTTTCTCCTGCCATGTGGGGTAACCAGTATCAAGATATACAGAAATTACAACGTTGGAGCTCCAATAGGAAATGTATTGTGACGCCATTTCGTGTTCAACGAGTCTGCTACGCCTATTTTCTTCTTGAGAAAACCTGTGGCCTGTTACTGTCAATTTGTACCATAATTACCAAATTACCATACACAAATATCGCAGCATTTGATCTGATTTCATAATACATCACATCCTCTTTAAGATCTGTAGGAGTAGCTTTTGTCTGATTACGGCGACTGTGCCTTTAGTCAGCGAATAGATGAAAACATGAAATTACGATTAGATTACTTTCCTTTTTACAAGGTGCAAACCAGACAGAACCGAAGCATGGTAAATCATGTCATTAATAAGCAGATTTATAACTTTGACAAATCGTTTTTGAAGACATACGTTTATATCTTAAAAAGATCGTTTTGTTTTCTTCTTGATATGATGCTTTTTATATTTTTACACCGTCATTCAATTAGGTTTGGATAAAAATGGAATGCGTATGTCGAGTAATAATCTGGGTTAATGAGCCATTTTCATTATATCCCGGTTTTTTATCAAATTAGAAATGAGGCTGAAATTAATCTCTTGCCATACATGTCAGGTTTATTCATGATTGCAAAAGTGAATAATAAACAGCGAATCTTGATTGGCTTTATTATTAAAAAAAGATTTTCATTTCTCCGTATTTAGTGCACTAGACATAATGTCATATAAGAGTTCTCTTTTGGTGCTTTATGAGAAATATATATCATATAACTTTTCTTACACTGATATTCAGCTTGTAGGGAGTGAGATAGCTCAGATAATATGTGTCCCTACTGGGTTTTCCTCGATGTACTTAAAACGTTGTTACTAATTGAGGGTGACAATAATATCTTGTGTTCGTACCAACACAGTGGTGACGATAAGTGTCCTGTTAATGCCTGCCCGCACGGCAGCCGACTGATCGCTGTGTACCGGGTACATCTCTACTCCGCTGTCTTTTTGCCAATGACCAATCTGTCAACGAGAACGCAAGAAAACATTCATATCAATTTCTTTCGGCAAATTTCGAAAGGTGAACTCTTTGTTTTGAAACGAAAAAAAGTCATTTATAAAATGTTTTGAATTGTGCCCTCACACATACACACCCACTCATGTGCACACACGCACACACTGATCTGAGTAAAATACGACGTCAGCATGAAAATCTGTGTAGTTAAAGAAACATCAGGAAAATGACGAATTAAATTCAATTTGACTGAACTTTCGACTTTCACCTTCGGTGTACAGAGTTCACTATACTGCTATAGAAATATTGCTTCAGATTCATTTTGAAGGTTTCCATTGGTGTGGACTTTCTTATACCTTTCAACCAAAAGATGGAAAGAAAAAAAAAAAGAAAAATGAAAGAATCTAAAGTTCACTCAGGTCATCGTACAATGTGTCCTTTTCTTCCTCAGCATCTCTTCACCACAATTTCGTCTACGATAGACATTGGTGAAAACTAAGCTAGTGCTCGTTTTAAAAGATGATCCTTTTAAATAATTTCATTCGTATTCAATATCTCCAAATCCAAAGAGGATCATAACGGCAGTAAGAATTATCAAACCACAATTGAGAAATGAACGTAATATAACAATTACAAAAAAGAAGTACATGTACTGTTACAGAAGAACGTTAAATGATATCGAAGCTGGCTAGTGGTAGTAGAATGACCAGTGTAAATATATCTCACTTGTTTCATTCCATTCTCCGTTAAGGATGTGATGTGGAAAAGTACATCAGATCGCTCTCCTTCCGCAAACTGGATGTTGCCTGTCAGGCCGGCGATTGTAGTCTGTAGGATTGACATGGAGGGACATTTAAGAAAGACAAAATATTGGTGTATGTGATAAAATTACAACAATATGTTAATTGCAAGTAAGGAGAAATAAGCAGCTTTGATTAGATGGGACTTGTTTCACAGAAATAGGCCAACTCAAAATGTAGCCACTCCCCCCCCCCCCCCCCACATGTCAATTTCTACTTCTCAAGGGAGGGTACTTTCCCGTCTGTTTCTCCCCTGTACAATAGGTATGTCTATAACGTAACTCATTGGTTTGAGATTGTGCGCATTTCAGGATGGGGATTGTTTTCTACACAACACGTAGAAACATATGTTTTGACCAGGCATTTCTAAACGAGGTTTCCTCTTAATTTCATCAGGTTACGTGAAATTATATATAAGAGGTTTCAAGGTGTTCCTGAATTTCTGATTCTATGAACAGCAAATTTGATTTGTATGACAAAAATCTGGACAGCGGATTTACAATAATAAATTCAGCAGATTCTAGCAAAACTTGCATCGGTAATGACAAAATAATAAGATTAGAAGTAGTAGTGTGTAAGATCTGTTTGCATTACGTCTGAAATTCATTTTATGTGGTTGCTGGTAGGGAAATGTAAAAAACTGAGATGATTGAATTCAGCAGATGATAGGTGATGTACAATTCATCATTTATTGACTATTCCCGCCTTACCATAAGAGGGTTTGTTGTTGTATTTGGGGTATACATATCTGAGGCGGTGAAGAATGATTTTTGACAGACGGTAACGTAACATCCAGAATAGAATGCGTGTTGGCTCAAGGGCCTTGCGACGCCTGCATTATTCAAATGATATTCCACTGTAAGCCTAATGGATACAGGGAAACGGATAATATAATATCAACATTGCCTGTATTCAAGGGGAATCCGAATTCACGAAGCGATACACGACTTCATGAGAGGTTAGCAATCTACAATTGAATTACATTCTCCCTGATTCCAATGCGAATAAATTTGGTGAAACAAACAGTGCGTGCATCATGTGTAGAGCAGAGTGGGCAAGGAAATCAGTTATTGCATGGAACCAAGTACCTTGATTCAGCCAGGCAGGGGTCATGCTCATACAGACGGTAAAGGCATTTAGGATTCTGCATGAGAGAATTCCTGTGTTTTCATGTTTGGTTTACAGGGCGAGCAAAGCTTTAGCGCTGTATCAACGACGTCTTCGGAATAATACGAATGCTCGATGTGAAGGATATTTCGAGTAAAGTTTTCAACTTTACGGGGCTATCTTATTGCGGCAATAAACAATACCAAATGAACATGTTCATCAAAACTCTTTTAAACTTTTAAATTAAAACAATAAGAATATTTGAGAATTACTTTGCTGGGAAGTCATTTTCAACCTATGCAGACTGATAAGGCACTCTTCCATATCACACATCGGCTCTGAATTACATGTATCAGACATGGCTTCTTTTAAATGATACATTATGAACACTCATTTATTAGAGTAGAGGCTCATCTGTATTATAAATTCAACTGAAAATGGTGTTATCTACCTTTATATGTATCAGATATGTACCTCTGATTTAGGCTGTAGCGTTGACAGCTGAAAATTTTGAAGATTAATATATTGTATTGAGATCAAACGTTTAGCACCATTTTCATTTCAGTACTAATTAATGTTAATATACAAACGTTGCTATAAATAGTAAACATTATTATGTTTATCTTTCTTCAAAAGTAACTATTCAAACAAAAGAATTTTCTCAACTGAAACAAAATCCACCAGTTCTCTTGTAATCAGTGTATATATTTTTCTCGGGTTCATCAGCCACATTATTGATTCTCATGACGAGGCGAGTTTAAGCATTAAATCGTCAGTGATGAACGCTGAATTATCCACGTCTTTCATTATTAAACACGATTTCCATGTCGGTTTTTTTTTTCTCACAGACTCAACATTTCATAACAGAATGATATCTCGAAGGGTGTATTCATTAACTCGTTACTCGACAGTTATTGCACAATTTGCGGCTAAAAGATATCGTTAATGAAAGCACTGACGGAGGTAAAAGGAAAAGAATGTTTGTTTACAGAAGGAGTAACCTACCAAGCTTTCTAAAACCCATTAGAGTTCCCGACATTTGGCACCTTTCAAATTTTGACAGATATCAAGAGTGCTAACATTAGGATCTCACGTATCTCGGGAATCCAAGCTTTCCCGCTTGCGTTAGAGGCAAGGGTTACATACCTTAGTTAATGTGATGTCATGCAGATGTCGACACGCAACCAATGATAATGTGTTCTTTGTTTTATATTTCATCTTAACGGGAGGTAATGGTACGCTGGTGCCGCCACTTAATTGGCATCTTGCGGCGGACATGATAACAGCGGTATCATTCTACGTAAGCGTCTTGTACAGGAATTGAGACAGCTGCGGGCTGCTCCCAGTGCTTCAAAGTGTTTTGTTCTCTGCGGGAACTTAGTTTAAGCGCGTGCAGCGACTGTCAGGAAAATCTCTCAGCTTAAAGTGCAATTTCATTGCACTGCAAGAAAAAAATGACTTTGATGAATAGAATGAAGTCAAACAGACATGACATTAGGTTTTACTGATGACGGATATGAAAATGATAAATATATGATATTAAAAGTGTAAGATCTTTTCACAAAAACAGTGACAGGAAGAGTCGCAACAAATTCATATAATCATATGAGATGATTCTATTACCTTAAAAATCTCCCTTTATTCCATTCTTACATGTTCTTTGAATTTATTTTCTTGTACATTGAATTGTGGAGAAAAAGTTGAACCTTTTAATGCAAATTATTGCTGTGTTTTAACGAACGATCCAAAATCAGTTTTAGGAAATACTGTTGTTGGAGTAAAAGATGTGTTTTATACAATAATTCCAAGTACCATGTAATATACTGTTTTAAAAAAATCGGATGTGTACATGCAACTATATTTATTAAATGTGAGTGATTCAATGGACATCTTCTCGTTTGATAGCTTTGACATACGAAAATTTAAACAGTATGCAATTGATGAGGGAATTATTATCGTCATTCTGTTGTGCCAAAAAGTTTGCATTAATGACTAATTGATTATTTCTTAGTGGGTTTGATAGAGAGAGTTCTGACAGCTGTTTCAAGTGAGGGATAACGACATGACCAGCAAATAAAAGAGAGTGAAGTAAAACAGCATATAAAAGACTCACAGACTCTAAGTCATTGTAGAGAGTTAA
Source organism: Diadema setosum (assembly GCA_033980235.1). Lineage (NCBI taxonomy): Eukaryota > Metazoa > Echinodermata > Echinoidea > Diadematoida > Diadematidae > Diadema > Diadema setosum. The sequence goes on along the minus strand of CM067076.1, from coordinate 35,950,501 downwards.
TCCATTGTCCCAAGACTGTGACCGTTCACAGGAAAGCGATCTGACAGGAAGACTACCACTTTGCCCTGACGCACGGTGCAACGCGCTGGATGTAAGACTAACTGCGTCATAGACCAGGGCTGCCTCTAACTGTCGGTGTACAAGATAGGGGAAAGATAGCGTGAGAAATTAATGTGGGAAAAAAATTGCAAGTTCGGTAGGTACTGACGACGCAGAGAAACTTGTTGGTAAGTAAAAACTATATTCAGGTGAGATTCTTCCGTCGAGGTATTTTTCGTTGCAACTGATTGACAAATTGCCCTACATCGACGTAAATAAGCACTAAATTGATCAGTGTTTTAGTAGTAGCCATGATAAAAAACTATGTACGCCCATGATTTTTTATCATGATTACTACTAAAACACTGATCAATTCAGTGCTTATTTACGTCGATGTAGGGCAAAATGTCAATCAGTTGCAATATATCCAGGTGTTTTTAATGTTAGAGAATACTATCGTTCAGTGTACAGGAAATGTCTACCGTAGACGTTGACTTGTCTGTTTTAAAAAGAAACACTTAGCATCAGTCAAATCAATGTGAAATAGGATAAGACCCAACTCAATTCACCTAAAAGTTACTGAGCTGGAATTGAAAGTTGTAACGTTTCTCAACACAAAAGATTGCTTACGAATATGTAAGCACTGTCTCAATTCATGATTCTCTCACAAGTGACTCATAAGTGACAGTAAATAGCTTGTATAGTCGAAGAAGTCTTCACAACTGACACAGTATTGGAAGAATTCAAATTGATATAAGCTTTAAACAACATGAAATTAATAAAGAAATTCTGTGATCTCTGAGAGAAAGTTACCGTCATCCCGGGGTCTTCGACCGGTCCGATGTTCTCAACCACGTAGTCACTGAACTCCTGGACGAGCCTTGCAGTGTCAGTGTTCTCCATATCAACGAGCTGGAGCGCGGTGATGTTGACGAAGTCGCCGGTGTATCGGGTGAGATCGATAGAGAAGGTATCCTAGAGGGTGGGAAAGAATGATATCATCATAATATCAAGATTGGAAGATAAATCTACGGTAGCACCTTGGGCTCTGCCATTCTATAGTCTTAATTCTGTTACGTCTCAAACTACGCATTTACAAATGCGGATTTCTGTTTCTTTTCCTTTTTCTTGGGGGTGGGATCAAACCCAGATACCAAACACTCTTCCATTAAATGTTTGACTTTATTGGCAGCAAACAAACTTGAGAATTTCACGTGATTACTACTGATTTAGTGATAACATCACAGAAATAAAACATCTCTCAACACTCATAAACATAAAACGATAACTATCATTATAACCATTGCTACTTCACGTTTGCCTTAACTGTGTGACAAACTCACCTCTCCCCCACCCATATCTCTCTGATGCTGATTACCGTTGATACAACCATGTACATGTACCCTTATGGGGTTTCAATGTAATCAAAAGTATTGATCTTACCAGTGGAGTAATGATGTAATGGAAGTAACTCATAAGCATCTGAAACTCCATCATCTGAGGGAAAAATAAAATAATGAAAGGAAACAACAGAATTAAATCATTTTACTTTTTGCAAGATACTTATAAACCACTTTATGAAATGCTAAAGAGCATAAAATTCTAAAAGGAATTCCAAGTTCATTGATGAAAATCACTTTCGAAATGGCCGAGATAAAAAAAACAAAGCAAAACAAAGCGATCTTAATAATAAAAGGGGTGTCTCACCTTTTATTACGATTGCTTTGTTTTGGATATCTCAGCCACTTCTAATCCAGCTTTTGTCAAATAACCTTTGAATTCCACTTAGAAGTGCATGCTCTTTCATATTAACTAAGAGGTTTTTTATCATCTCGTTAAATCATCGTCACAAAACGTTGGAAAACTGTAGCCCTTTCTTAACCGAAACTGAATCATCCCTTTAACAACTCAATAATTCAACATATGAACTTGAAAACGTGAAACTTGGATATAAATCAGCATCTTTCATAATCATGCAAGTTCTAATTTTCATATTACAACATATTTTGGTAAATTGTTTCCATTGTTAGTTTCGTTGTGCGATCGTCCAATATACTTTATACTAAGAACGGAATTTCAATTATTCACATAATCATTTTGATCTTGAGATCGGAAATTCTGAGGATTTTTCTGCTTTTTTTTCAATCAGCATTGTATTTCAGGTTAACCTAAAATTGATGCGTACTCTTTACGCCTAGAAAGAGTTTAAGCCAGGGAAAAAGGAGAAAAATATGTCCCTTATTTCATTATACTGGACACCAGCCGACGCCAGCGTTGGTTAACGTACAAGGCTTTCCAACCAATATGTACCGGCGATTTCAGAATATCTCCAGATGTTACTGTTGAAAAGACACTCAAATGTCTGAAAAGCTGAGCACCAAGCTAAAAAGAATGCGAAGGAGAACGGTGACTGGCTCTTTCTTACGTAGAATGAATGGTTAATGGTCGACATACAGCCTGCACTTCACTTTTCGTCTCCTTGCATGCCTCCTACTTTATAAGATGTAAATTGTCCATGATTACTCTGTGTTTGTATCCTTTAGGAAACTCCCAGCTTCACGGTGAGTGACAATCTATTCCACGAATTAAATTACCAACGACACTTCTAGGATGAGGCCCGCGAATTCACCCAACCAATTGTCGCATTCCACATGTTCTGTGGAACACTCTTTAAGACGCCATCAATTGTGTTATTATGGCGGGAAGAGAGGTGCCAGCCATAATTGATGTACGAATACTGAGAATTGACGTGCATTTCTAAAATCAAGCTGAGGTACTTTACAAGAAAGTACAGTAACACTTTAATAGGACTAGCGGCAATGTTATCGCAGGTTGGCATTTTCTTTCCTTGTGTTTGTTGCCGGTGAGCTTTATTAATTTTGAACTCATCAGGGAAAAAGACACATGAAATATAATGAGCATGAACTGTTGTGGTGAGACACGTCAACATATATTTTGCGACAATTTATTCCTTTACTAATCTCTTGTTTCTATGTTTTGTTTCTAGTCAATGATTTATTTCGATACACTCTAAGAAAAATAGGTTCAACTTTGCACCATTACCAGTGTCACACTGGGAGCATCTGGTCTGAAAGGTGTAAAGTTGCACCCGTAAAAGTGCTCCTAGCGTGACGCTGCACGGTCAAGGTGCAAAGTTGAACCTATTGTTCATAGAGTGCATGGTATAACAAAATAATCACAGCAACACAACTATATTAAAGTCGTAATCTACGGCTATCGTATTTCTAATTCGTATTAAAATGAGACCTTGCAATACATACTATTCTTGCTATTTGACGTTTCATATTCATTTTCCTCTACTATCGATGACATTCCGTGTCACAAATTTACGAACCTACCTCAACAAAAGGGCTACTTAACTACACCTCTGTTGATGTTGTGAACGTAGTTATGGTAATTTCACTGAGTGTTTTTTTTTTTTTCAAGCGCAGCTTCGCTTGCTCGATTTTAATGTCTTTCACCACCAACACTAATATAACAGTATGCCCATGACAAGAGGGCCAAGAATATTAGCTCTCTCAGTTTACTTATTTCAGACTGCTGATTCAGCTGGGTTAGAAATAGCACGGTAAACATTAATGTTTTATAGCTCGATATTAGATGGTCTTATCAAAATCCTATGTTCACCCCTGCAGTGACTTCGTTGGGATAGAAGCTGAAAGAATCTTCAGCTCAGTCTGCAAGAATCTTCAGCTTATTGAAGGAGGCAGACTTAGCCAGAAGGAGAAGAAGAACAAGAACAAGAAGAACAAGAAGAAGAAGAAGAGAAGAAGAAGAAGCTTCTTGAAATGTAAAATAAAGTACGTCTCAAATAAACGTGACATCACCGGGTTATATCTAAATGGGACTTAAGGTTAAATCGTGTTATCACAAGACACATTCAGGAACATGTCTAACCATCCTTATACTTGCAAAACGTCTAGCCGCCTTAAACATCCTACTTGTACCATGGTAGTAGATCAACATTTACAATTGATTGTTTATTCGAGGAAGGAAATAATTGATTCGGTCACAGAATAGAAGAAAACATTCCTACACACAAACGATGATAAACAACAACTTACAGACACACAAAAGGACATACACACACACATACATACATACATACACACACACACACACCCACACAAACACACACACACACACACACACACAACTTTGCACATTATACACACCTTTTCGAGTAAGGGACGGAGGTATTTTCGTGAGCAGTCTATGATGATATGACTGGCGCCAGAACTTTTAATTTTCTTCATCATAGCCCGGGATGTCATGGCTCTCGAGTCGTAGATGGTAATTCGGATGTCTTTCTTGAGTGACAGCTGGAAGACCCCTTGTAGTCTGGACAGACCTGAGAAGGTGGTAAGTGGTGCTTATGATATCAGCATCTAATCGACATTACAATCAGGACTCTTTTGCGTCTACTCTATAGTTTCATATTTCCTGTAATCATCGGTAATCGACAGATATTTCGTTAATTACTGAAGGGAAGAATTCAAACATGATTAGGTTATATAGACAATCTTACGTAATGGTATTTCTTATGTGTGACTTTCATTAAATGTTATGCTTTGTAAGTTAGGATTGCATTCCATTACTTACGAAAAGGGTCCTTTTTGATAGGGTGGACATACCGTGAAATATGGTGACATTAGTACCTTTGATTTTAGGAATGTAATAAATTGAATTTTGATCTTAATCTTTAGTCAGGTTTGTGCATTTCTGATACAATATGATATTCTACTAGAAAGGTTTATTCGACTTTTTGTGTGTGCGAGGATTTGATAATTCACAAGTCAGAAACGTACTTAATCATAGTTCATCTATTTAATGAAAGATAAAAGAAGCTTGTATCTTTGATTATAATCGTGACTGTGGAATATTTTACAGGACCACTAATTAGAGGTACTGACTAAATCATTACCTTCTTCGTCGTCATATATAATTGAAATATCCTTCCACTTGAACTGTAGAACGAGGTCCGAGAGGGCCTTGCTGATGATTTCGTTGGATGGATACATGTTGATTGTGTTTCGACCAGGTTCAAGCTTGCGATAATCCCAGTGGGTCTGTATGTGGGGTACGTCCATCGAATCACAAACCGATCTCACCGCTATGGAGTCCTGGGAGGTGATTGGCCCGAACACCGTCGCCACGCCCAGTCGCAGCATGTTACACACTGTGAAAAAGCACACAAAATCAGCCATCCCATGTATGATGAACAGATATATATGTAAAAACACACGTAAACACTCACACACACACACACACACACACACACACACACACACACACACACAAATAAATGAATAAATGAATAAATAATTAAATATATAAATTGATATGTAATATATATATATATATATAGAGAGAGAGAGAGAGAGAGAGAGAGAGATGCAAGAAATGTACCTTTGGGGGTATTTCATGAAGCATTTTGTCTGACCAAGTTGTCGGACAAATTTGCTCTCAGCCAATCAGATGCAAGGATTTCAGAAGCTTGTAAGAGTTTGTCAGAAAAATATCCGACCAAAACGCTTCATAAAATACCCCCAGGTGGCGGAGACAGTATATAGACGTAAGATAGTATAATATTCCACTGGTCTAGACGTGGCTTAGTTATTTTGTTCGTAAGTTTTCGGCCATATCATAGACCTTCATCGGGATCTATGCAAACAAAGACACAGAATGACATAATGTGCCATTGTGTGTCAATGTGCTAATATCACTGACAATGGCACATTATGTCAATGATCTATGTCTTTTTTTTTGTATAGTGGAATACTATACTGCCATACGCCTCTATTTGGATATACTTATGATTGAATGATAGAAAGAAAGACAAAGATTTCCACGTATAACATGGACAGGAATTGCAACAATATTACATGGTATCGCATTTTCAAGAGAAGATGTGTCTGGAAAATAGGAACATGATATCACAGAAATTCACCTATTTCCACGAAAACGAAGGTTAAGTTTCTTTCCTCTTGTTTGCATTGGCTTATTCTCGCAGGAATTAAAAAAAAAAACTTGATCTATATAAACAGAGAGTTGAGAATCATGTGTTATTTTATGTTTTACATTTTACCGTTGACTGTTTTGTTAGGAACCCAGCATTGCTGAAACGACAATGTGATCAAAAGCTTGTATTTTGTCCTTTAATGCAGATTATAAGCATCCATATGATTCATTTCCACCCGTTTATTCAAATATTTTTAAAAACAATCTATAGGTTGTTGTTTACACTATTCCAATCCTTGAACTGAGACTATTGCAGATATTATACACGTTTGAGACACAAGACAAATTAAACACAGCAGTAGGCGGATCTAGGGGTGCGGTGATTTGAGAACGGCTGGGCGAGTAAAGTAAACTAGCCAGGTCTCTTGGGCTTCTTGCACGTTATGCACCTTTCATTCCTAGCTTCTCAGATACGGACAGGTTTCCGGCCGCTAAAGTCTGAATGCTTTTTTTTTAGTCGTACGTAGTTTTGTTTGCGTTTCTGCGAGTGTTATTTTTTCCAGCTCAGTTGACGGAGTTTGACTTTTGACTGAATCAAATCATCGTGAGTGATGTGATCCTTAAGAGACGAGGAATGGCAAGACAGTAAGGGTCACGATAGATACACCATCAGATGTTTGTCTTATTTCTTCTGCCTATATCCACATTTCACTCGGATCCTGTTTTCCGCCATGCTACAGTCGGTTACTTTCAGATTTGGCGTTCCTTTTTCTCATGCAATAACATAAATTGAAAGGAAATTAATATTATTCATGGAACTGAGCAGCTTATTTGGGAGTTCAAGCACACACATACACACGCACGCACACATATACACACACATACACAAATCGCACCTTATACATTGTTATATGCATAAATGTTTCCGTAAAACATTAACCTTTTGGGGGATGGGAAAATTACATTTTGGTATTGTTCAACTGATGCTTAAGGACATGGGTTGTGTCGTAAGGAATTGCACATCGATGAATTCACAGCGGAAATTCCATGAATAAACCCCTTGTCAATAGTATGCGATGTTATTTCGCATCTTGACAGGACGTGTATTCACAATCATGTGCTTTTGTGTGCATAATGTATATACACAAACACACACACATCCTACTCACAGAAGCACACTAATAATACACCTATTATTATCATGAGATATGTGCGACATTCATGGTTAAGTCTTTTCCACCCATTCTGTTCTTCTCGTTATCTGCAATATTTCTTGATGCTGGGTGCATCAACTTCAAAGACACACTTAGTCACTAATCGGCTTTCAGTAATTAATTCTCGATTCATTAGGGCGTGATGTCATGGTTTGTGAAAGAAATCAGGTCTGGTATCTCTCATCGTCCACTCTCGATGGTTTCCCAGACTTCATCCGAAAGTTAGAAGACCAGAAGGAGACCTTTAGTAGCAGCTCCCTTCCAACGCGTCTCTGGAGAAATCAAGTTGGCTCGAAAAGCCGTGATGGCGGATTTCATGTTACTCAATACTCCTTACGACTTGATTGAATATCGCCTTCAGAATGCGCTACTGATTAAGTAGCTATCTCCAAAGCTTGATCGCTTGGGCTACTTCGCCACGGGCTGTCGCTGTATTGTCAGTCACCGTGTATAGTGACTTCTGTATATCACGTTCCGGATTTTACAAGGCGTCACCAGTATTGTTCAATGAATTACAGCGTGTCCTATTCCCTTTGGGTGATTCGGAGCTGGACGCCGGTCTGAAATCTCATCCATGAGGCTTAGAGACCGTTCAGAATATACATGTGGGAGATAGGTACTTATAGAAATGCAGAAATACTTTGAGGGTCAAGATACACCCTGACCAAACAAAGACAAAGAGACGAAATAGAATCTTCGTCAGAAGGTGAAATTTGCAGAATTCTTGAACGTTGTGATTTGTATGAACAATTTGGGGCAGTCCAGATGAAGGAATAATTATGTACTAATTTATAAATCAGAGAAGGTAAATTCTACACCTTGGTAATCACAAGTCTTGATCATGTTTTCCTCAAAGAGCTTAATTTCGTACTTTAAATGTTGTATAAACTATAAAGAGAAAATTCATTTGGGAAACCTGCTGCCCAAAAAATAGTTATTAATAGTATTTGATCCTTGAAGAGGATTACATCCACAGTCAAAAAGACAAGGACCATGTCCTCACTGCTTCCTGTTTTGTTTTGTTTTTTTCATGTATACCAAAATTCTTTGAAAAGAAAACTCTCTCCCGCTCGAATTCTTTTCAGGCCGATCCTTTAAAAGTCAAGGTACTCTCTGTTTTCCATTATTGTTCTAACTATCGACAACAAATAAGATTATGTTGTTACGACAATTAATGAAGAGATATTTGTCATAGCAGAGTCTGTTGTAGGCCCAATAAGACATTAAAATTTTCAATTTACGGTTTGTCTGCCAAACTATTATAACATTGCCTCTATTAGTGTAACATTTCGAGGGGGATTGTCCTTTACCCTTTCCAATGTTTGGGGGCAATTTATGATAAAAGTGTGATTTTATTAATCCTGGTCTTGGTAAACTGGAGGGGGAAGAATCACATCGTTGTCGGACAACCAAAGATGTCAAACATAGAACCCAGAACACGTTTTGCAGTGTCAAGACACTGAGACTGGACAGGCAGTGACTTAAAGGAAACCCGTAGAGAATAATATGACTTGATATCGGTTGGCTTGTGCGTCATCGTTGGAAAAAGAGATAAGATATGAATAAGAGAAACAACACACATACAAACAGACAAACAAACATCGACAGAGGCAACCTCCTGTTAAATCCACAGGGGTGGATTGATCAGAAATCTACTGAGATTTTTTGCGGTCCAGGCAATGCATTTTGATTAGTCGAAAAATCCCTGTAATCGCTGGATTTCGAAGATGCAGACATTCATACACAAGAAAGGAAATGTTCTGAAATTTTCACCACTTTTTTTTTCTTCTTATAAGTGACATGTATGCATGTCCTTCTAGTAATACAACAGCACAATGCCATTTCAAATATTGAAATGACGCAGATATATTTAGCTGCCTGGAACAAGGATTTGAGGAGTATATTATGGAAACACAAAGGAGAAGAGAAAGAAGGAAAGGGAGGTGGGAGAGCGTAGACGATGTATTTATCTCCAAAGCTCCAGCCCGTACGTCGAAGATTACCGTTCATTCGCCAATGTATTTTCCTTGGTTAAGAAGTCTCTGATAATATGTTCTACATTAAGTAAATCAACTATATATGAGCACTAGTTCAAAGAAATATCGGCTGATAATCTTATCTTTCATGTTTTCTTGGCAGGTTTACGGGAGTTACATTTGAGCCATTATGACTGCAAACAAAGAAGACCTTGGCAGAAGGAATTTCGTGCTAAAGTATATCAGCCCACATGTATAATGCGTACCAGATATAATGTATGAAGAGCCTCCTTTCTTCTGAACTGAAGCTAGATTTTTTTTTTATCTATATAAACACGGATAATACATAAAGTTTTAGAGCAGAGGTCACCCAGAAGCAAATTTCCTGATAAACATGATGTTCAAAAGTAATATAAATCAAAATATCTAAAATAGTTTGACATACCTGTCCCTATAGCAGTGGTTTACACTGCAGAAAATGAATGATTCGTGTCAAATTGTGTAAGGAAGTATAAATTGGACACTTGTTTGGACGACCCAGTTCCAATGTTACAAAAGCATGTCTTGGGTCATTTTGTGTGTATGTGTGTGTGTGTGTGTGTGTGTGTTGTATGGGAAATATAAAAACGGGTTTGTGGAAACGGCAAGACTACATCTCCATTACACCACTGAAGGTAAAGACACAAAAAGACAGCACAAACACAGAAATATTCGTCACGATCAGTCATTCGTGAGAGACGGGACAAATGATGCAGACTTCCTACACCTGCAATCTCCCATGCGGTAAACTCGTTACACGAACACCTGACTGCCCTGCCCCTCCCCTCCCCTCCTCTTCTTCTTCTCTCCTTCTTCCCTTTAGTTGTAGGTGTTCCTTCTTGTCAAGTAGGTAATGTCCTTCTCGCAATGCCATAAAAATGCCCTATGGACAACCCTGAGTCAACAGACTAAAACAAAAGAAATATACGACACTTTTTATCTCATTTTCTAACCAGGTATTTCTCAATATCTGTGCTATACTGCCAGGAAACGTTGATCACCGTGTCGCCCCTAAACACATCTGACAGTTAGACACCATAAGATATTTTGTATAAATCAGTCCATCGTAAATGTGGGCAGGTGAAGGGAAGGAGATGTGGAAACATACATATTGATATATTATAATTTAACTGACCCCGTGGGGAGATGGCGTACGGGTGAGATTTGGACATTGGCTTGTCGTGCCTAAAGGAATACCCCCTAATCCTCAAGGCTCTGTCGGTGCGCCCGTGCATGTGCATTTCAAATCCAAGAACTGGTTTCTACTGATATGAGCTCATGGCATCCAGTAATTACGAAAGCTCCAGCGATGCGTGAGATTCCGGATTGTCTACCAATATAATCCCACATACTTCCCCACCGCGTCTTGAAAAATATAAAACCCTGTCTTGAACGCAACTGGAGTATTGTTTTGCCACAAAGCATTCGGGCAGAAACACCTTCACGTATAAAAGTTCAACATTTACTAGATTGCACTATACACTTTGAATGATTATGATTGTAATATGCACACGGGATAACGTTACACAAAACACGTTACATTTGTATTTTAGATTAAACATATTACTATCCAGTTTCTTCTCTTCGCTCTGAGTTTTAAGATATAGTAAAGCAAGATCTTTCCTTCCATATGATCGTTCAGTGCTGCTGATTATCAACAAACGTATATAAGGTTGATGGGACTTTTTTTTTCTTTGACTTGTTTTGAATCCAGCTGAGCACTAGAGCAACCTAGACAGACGGCTAGAATGCCATTCATCACCAATGGGTCCCCGGATGCTCCTCGGGGATCTCTGAGGAAGACTCTGCCATCGATATGTGTCAAGCAGACAACAGCTAGCACCTCATTTACGCCATTATTTCAGCTGAAAGAAGACAAGAAATATAGGCCAGACGTGAGCCACTTGTTCTGTTTCCCCCTTCAGCTGAGCCCATTCAAAGATAGCACGAACCGAACAAGATGGCGGATGTGGAGGAAAGGTGTAACGCTTGAGGTGTGTAGTAACCGGGACGAAACGTGCTGTAATTCACCCATTCACCACTTTCTGACACTTTTGTTTCCTGCTGATCACTCTCAGGGGACGAGGGGTTCACAAGTCTTTGTCCCTTTGTCTTTATTTCAAACTTTATTTTCAAACCTATATCTGGGGGAATCAAACGTCATTTCTATGCCTATAACAGAATACGCCATTACGATGGCAATAAGTGGAAAGAAATTCATATTGGCGACAGGCGGACTTATGATTTCTGTCAGTTACTTTGCCGGCTACACTTCAGACAATGATCTTCAAAGCCCCACTCAGGGTTTGATCAACCACCAGAAGAAAAGAAGAGAGGATAATTTTGTCCGTTTCTGGAAACTGTGTAGATTTATTATAGATTATCGTCTTGATTGTTGATTTTGTCTAAGTTGCATTATTTATTATCTCGACGTTTAATGTTCGCAGAATTCTTGTTCTTGCTCTTCGCAGTAGAGAAAATGAGGTCCGAAATTATCCATCATAATTGCTTTTGATGTATACCCTCTTGCATAAGCTTTCATAACTGAAAATGAAATCTTGAAACAGATCTAAACAAAAAGGATTAACAAGAACAAATCCTCTCATTGAATGGAACTGCCTTGAGGAGAACGTATGACATTCGGATTTATAGCTGACGACGAGGTGTATATAAGAGCATTATCTCCAAATGGCGGTCACATTCTCGAATCATACCACTGGAGTAATGGAAACATGCTCCAGTGAGCAGAAAGCATTATGTGCAGTAGGTCTGAACGCATCACGCAGCTTTCATGACACAGACGACGTCGAGTAGCCCCAAGGCGCTCATGAATCAATACCAGCGAAATACCACGTGATGAACCATTAATCGCCTTCAAAAGTGTGACTTCATGACATACGATGCATACACTAGCACAGTTTCTATTCCAGGTGATCCTGGAAAGAGAAATCAGAAGATGGGAAAGAGATAGTTGGACGGAATGGGGAAAGAGGAATGGGATGGAGCATGAAATAAAGACAATATCTGTCACCTCGATTAAGTCGGGAACAGCAAAGCAGTCATAACATGACCCCTGATGCCCCTACCTCTTTCATATTCGAATCGACAGGCGTTAAATTAATTCTCAGGCATGCTCCACTATCGATATTATCTCGCGCCTTTAATCGATGCGCGTAAGACGGTCGTTTGGGATCGCTAGTACCTAGACAGATTTGGCGATACGTGGAAGAGAGAAAACACAGGTACTTTGCTGCGAGAGAAAGAGAGAGAGAGAGAGAGAGAAAGAAAGAGAGAGAAAGGGGAGATGGGGTAGAGGAGTTAGGGGTCAGAGAGGGAGGAAGAAAGTGAGAAGGAGAGAGATAGATAGACAAAGATGGAGAGAAGAATTGGCAGACAAATCAATTGTGGCGTTCCTCCATTGCGGTCCTGCGCCTTAGTTTATCAACTTCAAGAACATGTGGGTCTATGTGTGAGAGAGAGACGCTGGATTTATCGTTGAATGAAATGAGTAGAAAAGCTTGCGATGAACATGTAATGCCATTGACACAACAAAGAAAGAGGGAGACTCCTAAGCAGAGAACCTTGTGGAACGCTACACTTGATAGGCTTCAGGGAAGAATCAAAGGCCATCAAGGTGGTATACTTGTGTCTAACCGTGAGCTAGTTCCTAAACCACTCCAAGGTCTTCCCCGTACTCACTAGTGACATATCTTTAAGTCACAGTATTTCGTGACTGATTGTATCCAAGACCTTGGAGAAGAACAGACAGACTAACGGCATTATTGTGATCTTCAATGGCGGAAAAGTGGGATTTGATCGGCAATGAGAAGAAAACGGGTCACGAAGAATCATAAAGCGTAGAAAACTGCAGCTAAACCAAACAGTTTACCTTAGTTTAATAAAACGCATATTGAGGCTCTTGAGAATTGAGCAGGGCAAATTATGGCAAAGCAAAGGAATCTGATCAGAGTTTAGACTTGGACGCTAGCCTATGCTGAAAAAAAAAAGAACTTAGGAAATCCTGACGTAAAGTAGAGCAAGGTTTTGTTTCAAATAATCTTATCGCTGCAATGAAAGAATATAAAACAGCAATTCTGGTCAAAAATAAAAAGAATGGGTACAGTTGAAGGTGGTTTTACGGATCTCAAGGCGAATAATATTATAATCATTAGTGATGGACTAGGGAAACGCGAAACTCTAACACAGTTTGTCATTGTCTTCACAGGAAAAGATCAAACTAGTATTCATTCACTGGGAACTAGCATAACATTCACGATATTCCAGAATTAGTGATCCAGGAAGGTGGAGTAGCAGGATCAATCTCCAAACAAAGCACCAGAACCTGACCAAATATCTCTTTGGTTCTTGAAGACGTTTGATCCAAAACTGGTCATATTGCTTACGGATCTATTACAGGAATCTATTGACAACTGAATCTTCATAATCTTCTCATCAGTAGAAGACGGTTGTTTGTGCAATCTTCAAGAACGGAGACAAAGCCGCTCCAGAAAACTACTGAACTGTCCCTAAATGGAAAACGATTAATGATGTTGCTCGAGTATTACATCGTGGTAACGGGGCAAACATGGCTGTCTTGGATTTTACTAAAGACTTCGACAAGGTTCCACAAGAACGTCTACTGGAAAAACTTCCTACAGAATATTCCACCATATCCATCGGTGGCTTAGACCTTTGGAGACTTCCCATACAGAGAGAGTGGTTTTAGCAGGTAGTATGTCATCATCAAACGAAGTCCAGTTCTTGGTACCCCAGGGCACACTGCTTGAGTCTTTAGTATTTCCAAACCTGCTGAAAAACCACAACAGAATACTCACAGATGATTGTTTGGTATAAAGATAAAGTAAGGAACCACATGGAAGAAGACTCACTAAAGGGAAGATGTTGAACATGAAGTTCAACGCTTCCAAGTGTCCAGTAATAATTTTCTCGAAAAAGAGAAAAATTCCAACAGGGGACTACATAGCTTCTGTGGTCAAGCCTTCTCTCATCCTCATTTGGGAATAGAAGTAGACAGTAAAATGACGTGGGCGAACCATCATCGGATATAAAACTTTGCTCATGCTTTTAAGACCAGTGTTAGTATGTGCAAGCTGTGTCTGGGATCCGTAGGGTGTGATAGGAGAAAAGAAATCAAAAACTTAAAGCAGTTCAAACGTGGGCAGCACGCTGCGAAATATGAATCTTGCGAAGGGACAGAAGTGTTATAGGTAAATGCAGAAACGATGCTGGAAACACTAGAACTCCGGAGAGAAGACAGCCGATTAGATATGCGATTGCATGCTGTACACAATTCACTACATAGGGAAGAGTGGAGCTAAGCAAAAGGGCTGCGTAAAGGTGTCAACAGGGTCAAGGCCCAAGAAAACCCTACCAGTGTTCCATAGACATTTCTTATGGCAGTAAAGGAGGTATGTAGGCCTACTGTGTAAATACCCCCTTACCCCAAGAGCCCGTCGAGAGGAGAACGCACAAGACTATCAGGCTGTTTGATTCCATCTGTGTAGGTTTTTAGGGGCACAGTTTAGCATGCACTACCTGCCCAATGATATCATATTTAGAAACATGAGGAGTACCGCTCTGCAGACTTTAGATGAGATTCAAAAGAATTCAGTGGATAAGGTGAAAAGCATTGTGAATATCGAGAACTATATTCATGCACTCAGTCACTGAAGACCATCTTACCCTGCATATTGGTTCAATCTAATTCTCTTCGTAGGCAGCAATTGCTAGTTTTACATGGCATTTAAATAGCTATTTCCGCAAAAAACTAAACAAAATGTAACAGTAAGTACGTATATATATGATGTACAGAAATATAAGGTGTTGTTTTTGGTTAGTTGATCGGTAATTACAATCCTGAAATAATGCAGGCATCATAATGCGATTCTGCTTTTTGATTACATTTCGTTTGACGTAATGCTGTTTCGTAATAGAGAGATTGGTGCTCGCTTATTTCATGAATTTACCAGGCATCTCTTTCGCTTAATTAATTTGGCAATTTTCTTTTTCCGCGGCTTTTTAATTGGATCATTGCTAAATCGATGAACAGACACCGTTAGGTATCGAACTTATTTGTTGATTAAAGACAAACAAGAAGAAACATTTATCTGCGCCACGTTGTATACCATGATATGGTTGACTCGAAATAATTAGTCAATCGGCGTGATGGCAAAATATAGTGAAATGATTAACGCTCTTTATGTGCAATGACGAACTCACTGTTGTCAGTTGTCATCATTGTTCTGACCTGGATCTTCTTCCTCGAAATCAATCATATATATTGTTACGGAGGTTAACTTGGCCTAACGAACCATCATAACCACCAAAAATACCCAGACTCTCAAACAAGTTGTTTGGTCGATCTCGGTCATCTTGTCGAACTCTCTATTTACATATTCCTCCGCGGAACAATAAAGTGCCCAGAAATGATAGTACAATGCACATGTATCCATAACAATCTATATATATATATATATATATATATATATATATATATATATATATATATATATATATATATATATATATATATGTTATGCATATTATACATTATTGCTGAAATATAATGAACGTTAGATTAGAATATTATTCAAATCAAAAGAGACCTTTCATAATACATCTCCCATTCCTTCGACACGGAACTCTCGGCCCCTCCTCTTAGTTATTCTGTATGTTTTCATTCTTGGTATTTTTTGTTGTTGTCTCTGTCTCTTTCCTTTCCCCTCTATCTTGTTCTTTTCAATCTTAATTCAGATCCTGATGTATTTTCTATATAGTGTGTAGGATTATGTCGTTGTCACCAGACATTAATCAATAGTCCCTCCTCAAGTGTTTCCCTATTTCTTACTTTTTCATCTCTCACCCTCCCTCTCAATTTCTCTTTCCTCCTCATTTGCTAAACTATGAGGGCGATCAGATTATTTCCTGTTCACAAACCTCTGCAGAAGACTGCTGCAAATCAGCTTCGGTTCGAGTAACTTGGCCATATCTCCCTCTCCCACCCCTACCCCATCTCCCCATCTCCCCCCCCCCCCTCGCTCTCCCTCTCGCCTTCGTTATCTCGTGTTTTACGAGTTAACGCAAGGACAGAAAGAAAATCCGTTCCTCTTACTATACTGTCTCTTCGCGCCATCTTGACAATGTTCATTTCTCAGTCCACGTGTGTTAACCCGTTGGCATTGTGACCAGTTGAGAAAAGCACGTGGGATGTACGCGTTTGACCTTTAATCATGTTTAATCTTAAGTGGCACGTTTAACACGATAATTGTTTGAATGAGAAAAGAGGAGACTGAAACTTTCCACATTAATCGCAGACTGCACGAATCAGGACATTTTGTTAATTCCTCCAGGCTACAATTAGTGCACAGTGAGTTCAATCGCTGCGGATGGTGCGTTAGGCAATTGTGAAACACCGTGCACGATTTCCCACACAGCTCGACGACGCAGCTTCAAATACTGCAGTCACATGTTTTGTCTTGAAACACACAGGCATGTGTGTTTGCGAAGAGTATGCATGACCATTTATCAACATCACAAAATACTCTCGTGCGACATTTGCATGCTGCTTCGCTGGGTCATATTTGACAGAGAGTCAAAAGGTTAAAACTTGACTGCATGATTGTAAAAGACATCATAATTCCATACGGTCTCCTAGTGAAGTAAGCCGATTTCTTAACTTAATTCCTCGCTTGGTATACCCTCAGAAATATCAACAATCCGCCTGAGATCCTATACACCAGGTTTGTATCACTCAGGATTATACAGCAGAACGAGTGTAGAGAATACGACCATTTACTTCTGCTGACATTTAAACCGAAATATTCCCAATACCCATGTCAATGTGTTGGTTTCCCATGGCTTGCATGGCTTGGTTTGGTCTGTATGAAGAATAACAAATCAACTTGATTACTCCGTCTGAATATCTTGCAGGACTATATTCAAAGGGCCAGTGACCTTAGTGTTGAAGTCTCAATATAGATAGCAGCACTGTGATTCAGAGAAAACTATTTAGGGACCAGAGTCTGTAGATTCTGGGTTCGAGGCTTGCCCTGTGAACTCATCCTTGGGCAATGTCCCTCAAGGCTACTTGACGATCATCTAATGCTGCAAGCCAGTTTCCTCAAGACGTGCAGAAATAGCATTCTTGAAATCAATTTAATTTGTGAATATACTGCTAAAATTGTCATTAAAGGTATTGATATTAAAATGATTATCATAATGACTATTATCGCACTGGCTTTCGCTACAATTGCATTTCATCACTATTTTACCCCCTAATCGACCCATAAGACAATAAATTTGGTCGAATGCAGAAATATATTCAAGCATTTCTAGAATCTCAGAATAAATGTCATTAAAAACATTATCAAGCAAAAGTCACAAGAAATACATTAAAAAAAGAATTGTAAGTCTTCAAGTTATTTTAAACCGTTTCTTCTTATGATAGAACTTGGGCAACATAGATTGTGTACTAGCGTAAGGTATGCGTTCAGGCCTACATGTAAGACGACATGGAGTAAAACGGAAATATTTCTGCACTGTGTAGCCTATACACTCAAGTCATGCTTGAGTTTCTCTATGTGCATCGACCGTTATTGGGCAAGATTTCTCTTCTGCTGATTCCAAATAAATGGAGCTATGAAACTCAGATAATGCTCGCAGGAAATACTATCATTAAGCTCCATCAACTACTGAACATCCTCGTTTAATGGATATCATAAGAGGTATATTGTTTTCCCGAACTATCATCAAGGTTCGACCACATGAAATGAAACGGAAATCTCTTGTCATATCATGGGTTCACGTATACAATGTGCATTGCTAATGCATTGAATGCCTTGTAATATATACGGTGATTTAGATTGGAAATGTTAGATCTAGGAGGCTAAGTGAGGGAAGGCACAAACAGTAAAGAGGCTACAATATTTTATTCTGTATGCCATATAGAATGAGGGAAATAGATTTAGATATTGAATGTTGTTTAAAGGTCACCTCCAAGGGGTTGACATAAATAATAAAGTGACTGTTGTCAGTTTCATGTTACTTCGTTTGTGAAATAAAATATCGAAGAACTGATTCTTCGTCACAAGCAATGATGGGTGCAGACATGATGTCATTTTCATTTCCATTTCCGCAGCATTTTTAGGGAAAGCATATTTTTCACTGACAAGAATATAAAACAATCAAACAACGGTAATCTTTGCCTTTAAATCCTGCATTCGAAAACGTGAATAATACTGGAAATCACATGTAATCCCATTACCTAACAAGAAAACAAATTCGTTGAGTCAATTTCGTCTAAAGAAGTGATGGAGGGATACACAGGCGATTTATTATTGAAAAGAAAATCCGTTTATAGTTAACGGAGCTTCGAGTATTGATCATTTGGTTGATATGTAAGAGCATCCTTGATGGTGTTACCTGCACGCTTGAGCAGATAACAAGACATCACTCAAACTAAAGTTTACTACTATCTTCTCCTTGGTTTATCGGCCTCAGAGTCATATAGGAGTCATATTACCTCTCAGGGCTCTGTAGCATAGAATTAAAGATACAATCAAACACAAGTCCGAATATGAAATGTAAGTTAGATATTAGCCAATCAGAATTGAGAATTCAAAGGGTTATCTTTTCGATTTTCTGACTTATGTTTGATATCGTCTCAACATTTATGCAGCATGACTTTGGTGTCACAGATGTAAATTTCAATCAATTTCATTTCATTTCATCTCATTTTATTTTTTTTTTCGACATTAAAGATAAATCTGTCAAAGACATAGTTAAGTTTACAATGTGTACAGTTGCCGACCAAAAAGAAGCTAGAAGGCTTGTTTAAAAAGGCCACTATACGTACAAAATAAACAGATTGACAGAGTATAAATAAATAAACATATCATATCATATCATATCATATCATATCATATCATATCACATCATATCATATCATATCATATCATATCATATCATATCAAAGCATGATACGAGGGCATGATAATATTGTGATAATGGTCTTTTAAAGAAGACATGATTGATGAGGGGGAGAGAGTAA
Source organism: Diadema setosum (assembly GCA_033980235.1). Taxonomy (NCBI): domain Eukaryota; kingdom Metazoa; phylum Echinodermata; class Echinoidea; order Diadematoida; family Diadematidae; genus Diadema; species Diadema setosum. The sequence continues at coordinate 35,931,182 of CM067076.1, read as the reverse complement.
AAAGGAAGAAAAAGTAGCAAGAATTACATAAAGAATTAGATATTAAGATTACGGCTTACTGCAACAAAAGATAATGTTTCAAGTCGATTTTAGATTGTTTTGATGATTTAAGCTATAAGAGTAATGGTTAATTGTTAAAGGGTACATAACCGGGTAAAGTTGTCCCGCCTCAAATCCAAATAGAATCCACGAAAGACCAACAAGTGATAATGAATATGGGCTATCCAGCCATCTTCTCACTGACAGAAAAATGAAAGAAATTAACATGAACAGGACTCTGGTGAAAAAAAATAAAGGTTTTACCCAAGTGCCAAAGCAGGTAAATCAGACTACGCGTGCTATCTACGTGGGGTACAGTATATCACGACGTAGCGTAAAAATCGAAAGAAGCAACCATATCTACAATTTGTCGTAATAAAGTGAATTCGAACTTATATCAGCTTGAGGTCCCCGTAAATAATCTTCGAGGGGGAAAAAACGGTTTTCAGCATTGCAATATCCTTGAAAATTTGTGTGCAAGAGGAGAAACATTAGAATGAAATATTTGTTCGTGACATTTGGAAAAATCATACCTCACAAGGTTTTATGACAAAGTTGTAAAAAGGAACATTTATCATATCATATTCAAGTGGTAGTCACCATTTTATACAACGATGATCTCTTTTTAATATTGCAATAGGCTTTCAATTATAACTCACACAGACTGCTATGGTATGCTTACTCCTCTCTTGAAAACCTGACCTCTAAATGTTAATGGATCCTCTTTAGTGCCATATTTGGATTGACTTTTATAACATGACACTTGGTCATAAATAATTGTTGAATATGACAACAATATACAATATGATAGATATTCATGAGACACAGAGTGTTTGATCATTTCTTTTGTTCCGTTCTGTCTGTGCGCAAGGTTGACAAAGGTATGAGGGATCAGGATTCTACATACAGTGGAGTTACTAAGTTCCGTTTCGCGGTTGTTGTTGTTGTTGATGTTGTTGTTTTATTGTGGGAAAGTTCGCTCATTTAGTGAAACAATCGCTTCATACTAAAAACAAATGCAACGACCTTTATAGTAGAGAACAGTTACTGCAGCCTTCCAGCAAACAGTATAGCTAGATAAACGGAGATCCAAAAGAAGAAATATTGTAATGAAGTGTTGGGAATGGAAATGGTATGGGGACTGCAATAGGTAACATCAGTGGGCGTCATGATCATTGTATCATGTCTTCTGGGGGTTCCCTATGCATAGAGGGTCGACCGACATCTAAAGCTCTTCAGGTGCACAGTGAGCATGGTGAGTCATCACAAAGTCTTTTAGAAATGCAAAAACCAAAAGAAATAATTATCATTCTCTCTTTTACATAGGAAAAGGGTAGATTGCAATCCTTTTAACATTTTAATCCCCAAAGACAAAACTGTCCCCCCCCCAGAAAGATAAAATAAAGCAAAATACGTTTTCAATAGAAAAACAGATGGACAATAAATGGTGAGCATATATCAAGAAGGATCTACAGCAAATATTAGAATACATGAAAGAATCGAAGCAACTGAAACACGAATGATATGGAAGAAGGAAAGATGTGTGGAAGAGAGATTACAGAGGCAGGGTAAACAATTAGAAAGGATTGATATTACGGTTTGAACTGTGAAGCCGGTATATGTGATGGGAAATTAGAACTTGACTGATAATTAGGAACGTACCGGCCTATGTTTGATATGTAAACTTGTCGAGAGTTGATCGGAAGACAGATGTTTTATACACAAACACAATCACAGATACGCAAGAAAAGTTTACTTCTTGCACATACTTTTGTATTTCAACCAAGCGACAGGGATCGATACCTTGTCACTCGTCCCTGGCAAGGAGAGGGAGAGGTATGGAGTGAGGTACAACACTTTCAAGTACGGGAGTGATTCTGCTTGCTCTATTATTCCCAGAATTTGTCAGGAGTGAAAGTTCGATCGGCTATGGTGCTTGTGCCGCTCTTCAAGGGAGGCCAAGTACGTAATGATTAACATGCACGACTTCCTCAGTGGCATGTCCGTACCTCTTTCTCTCCCATCTCACGTTTGAATGTGTGCTTGAAAATAGCATAGACCTGAATACACTTTAGCTCCACTACCTATAAACAGTGCGACACTTATCTGAACAAACGACACGTAAAGGACGGCCAAGTATTCGTACTCGGTTCTACGGAAACGTCGCCTTGTCAGTCTGAAGAAGGACAAGATTCCGAAGGGCCAGTTGCGGTATCAGATGAAGGAGAAACTTCCACTTTCAAGTTTAGATTTGAGGCTCTTTCATCGGTATTGCTGAGCTTGTTTCACTTGACTAGACTAACTTTTAGGCGTTTCTTGTTTTAAATTCGTGACAACTATAGGCAGGAGGTGTACACACGGTGACTTTGTTTCATCAAACGTAGTTACCTGTAGCTACCCTAATATAAATGGAGATTTAGACATTGCAAATGAGGGGGGGGGGGGACTTAATTCTTTAACTTTATCAATGTTTTCCCAGAGGCGTTACAACCTCACTCCACCATTTCTTGTTATCCATTTACACACACCCAGGATCACAAGGAAAGTCTGGAGTATAGCATCGCCGACAACATAAGTAGGCTCTTGTTGATATACTATGTTGCTCGCGAGTTAAAATGATTGCATAAATTTCCACACACATAAAAGCAATGTTACTCCCATCCATGTCTGTTTTATTACATCAGTGCAAACACATATCTAAATAGTTTTCAACATGAGTGCATGTTTGCTTTGGTCGCCCTTTATGTGTGACCGGATCATTTCACTCCCTTGCATACCAAAGGTGTGGACACCTGGAACTTAAAGCTGGAATAATCTACGAGCGTCTGGTCGGAAGACGTGAGAGGTTTGTGCTTAAACGTGTTAAAAGAGATCAAAAGGAATGATGTCATTAAAAACCCACAGCCCGACTATAGAGGTCTCAGGCTCCGCTCTCACTTTGGTAAGCACTGCCTCTCTTATCTCTCATTTTGAATTCGAAAAGTGGTTGAAAGGACACCTTACCAAGAGCTAGGAATACGCCAGTCTTATGACGTATTTCATCCTACTGACAGGCAGTCCTGCGTTAGCGTCTCATCTCCGACCTGTTTACGAGATGTGCTGGAATAGATGCATCATTTATGAAGAATCCCTCTATCGCCCTACTATTCTACTATCAAGTGTCAATATAATACGTCTGGCTACCGGCTCTCCGTCTCTCTCTTTACCGTTGAAAGTCTTGCTTTTATCTTTTACATACGCACAACCCCACACATAAACACACATTGACACACAAACCACACACCCACACACAAACACACACAGACATACAAACCACACACCCACGCACAAACACACACAGAGACACACGAAAACATACACACACTCACGCATATTCGCATTTGCAAATCTCTCTCATGTTATTTGTCTAAAAAATAGGGAAAAAAAAGAGAGGGCACAGTACCTCTTATATCCAGTACACTTCAACGGTAGAAAAATCACATATCTAAAATGTATCAGTTCTTGGGGAAAATGGACCATTTTATTTCAGACTCTTATTCAGAGAATTATTTCCATTGCTTCATATATCAGGGACAAATTTTCTCTGGTGCCATTCATATTATGATAAGTCATAAAATTACTCAAAGTCAATCCCTAAGACAGCTTTAAATCTACTTAGACGATCAGTAATTTCCACAAAGCAGGCACAGATCGAATACAGACATCAGCCATGTCAGCGAAGGCTTATCTTGTATATTTTGTGCATCGTTAAGTTTACATGGTCGGCGAATTCCCTCGCGCAGAGGTCATTATTATTAACAAAAGAGAAGAAAATTATTCTCATAATCAAATGGACGATTTTCTCTGCAACCTGCGCTAATTTCAGGCTTGTGTGTGCTACTTGTGCAAATGGCTGCTTTTCACCACGATACTGCGTTTATACATATCATCATACACGGCCGCATCCTTAAAAGCATGGAACCTAATTGTCCTAAAATATTCAGCACTCATAAGACGTTATCATTTGATACGAGGGGCAGTGAGTCCGTCTTGACATTTGCTCTATTACGGCACCGTGCCAATGGTTAGCTGGCACCAAATATTGCTTTTCCGACCAGGAAATGAACGCATCAATTTCCTTCGCTAGCTAAATCAAAAATAGGGTGCGCTATGTGTCACGTTGACGTCAACTTTTATCTTTTATTGAACCTCGGCTTAGTCCAACGCTTCCGCCTCCCGCCCTAAATGTCAGCAAAAACACACAAATCCGAAAATACATTCAGCGCATCTCATTCATGCACAATCCAAACTACGATATTTCACCCCTTAAGAAATAAGAAACAACACAGCGATGGAAAATTTGCCAGCACATATCTCACCCAAAACAAGCGACTCAGATTGAAAGAGAAAGCCACAGAACATTGTTTGTTTGTTTTGGTTGTTGCTTTTTTTTTGTAAAAACGTTAGCATTTACATGGACATCATTATTTCAAATGGCGTATGTTTTCAGGGTTTTTTTCCTTTATGTCGAAAGGTTATGTTTGAAGAATTGACTCGCAATGGGCTGTTCACTATAAATAATATAGGGTCTCTTGTAGGGTGTTAGTTATGACTACATATGGAAATTGGTTTCATCGGAGTGTGGCTCAAGCTTCATGAAACATTGATTACATTGTGTCAGACAGTCTGCACGTATAAGGGATGTATTTTGATAAGACGTAAAGACAGTGAAATATCGTGCCAGCTATGATTTCATGGTATTTGGTGACAAGCTCGCGCATTTGATCAAAGAATCTTCCATTCACAGAAAAAAAAGAAAGAAAGTTGCGTCATCAGTTCTTTCCTTTTGTCTCACATTTAAGGTAGCATGATGATGGATACTCTCCCTGAATAACTGAAAAAATCTACAATTTCGTGCCCCCATTGATTTTTCAATCAAATTAATTTTGATCTCGATCTGCTGTCAAGCTTTGAGCACACGCTCGCTGGCAGCTCGATTCAATCAGAGGCTAAATTGGAAGAGCGAAAGCCGAAACCAGCCCTCATCAGAGGCTCCTCAAACCAAGCCTTGGTTGTCGTTCACGTTAGACCTCGTTCATAAGGATTACACTTATTTCATCCGTTCTCCACCCTCTTGTCTTCCGCGTGTCTCTCGATCAGTCTAACTTCTGGAGGACCTACCCTCCGTTATTCCTCTTCAGCTATTAATTCTCTTAGGCCTTTCTCCCACATCCCCCTATTCCCTTCCTTCCTTCCTCTCTCCCCTCTCTCCCTCCCCCCCCCCTCTCCCCAAGATCCCCTTTTCCACATCCCCTCCCTCCATTCCCCTCTCTCCATCACTCTCTCCTTATCTCTCCCTCTCTCTCTTGTCTCTCCTAATCCCCTTCCCTCCCTCTCTCTATAAGTAGAATCTTTCACCTCTGTTAACCTCTTGATGGTGTCTCTCCATTACAGCGTCACATTATTCCATTATGATATTTTATCAAGACTATAAAATCACTATCAGCCAGATGAGATGGTTCTCACTATCTCAGCTTCCCATTATTCTTCTCATCCTCTTCATTCTAATCCTCCATATTGATGAGATGCTCTTTATCTCCCTGGAAATCTACAAATCCTTCAAGCTTTACCGTTTCCTAGGTTTCCTTCTTATTTTTTCTTTTGTTTTCTTGGTTTTGTTTCGTTTGCATTTATTCTGTTTCTCAAGTCAAAACAAAAATTAAATTACATTATTGTAAACATTCGAACAAAACATGATTAAATCAAGAAGGATTAAAAGAAAGTAGAATGTTATACTACGTCTTGATTATTGTAGAATGTTTATGAAAGCATGAATTATAAATCATCATAATTATTATCAATTCTTTCGCTTACATCGTCAATATTTGTAAGGACTGTTAATGACATTGTCCATATACTTCGGTTAGATTTGGTAATTTTGTCTCTTCATGCATGAAAAAAAAAAGAAACATATTTTGTAATCTATATTGGGTAACCGCAATGCGGTTTTTTTTTTTTTTTTTTTTAGATATGAAACAAAAAAAAAAACAAAACTTAAAGAAACAGTCTAAAAACTCACACTGCTTGGAAGACTCCTTTCTAGACAGATTCTTTACAGTCTACCTCGATCAGTGGGAACGCTCAAACATGAGGCTGGTAGAGTGCGGTCCATTAATTTTACGAACAGGCTGTCTGTGGGTATGACTGGACAATGGAATTCCAGACCTCTTGTCTATTAGACCAAAACCTGAGAGTGAGTCCAAACGGTCCAGCCACTGCCAAGACTTGGACCTCCTTCTCTCGTTACCCTCAACCCAGCTTGCTAGACGCACCAATTACATAGAAGTGTGAATGGTGTATTTATACATAGTGTGCTGCCCTCCATCGCGTCGTAGACGACATGTATGAACCGCCAGACGTGACGATCTGTTGTGACGTACTGTGACGTTCAGGATACATTGCATCTAACCTATAGAGTGTTCCTGGTCAAACTCCCGGATGAAATGTTACTTGGATGCATCCTAGCAACGCAGACTATGGCGTGGTCAAGTGAACCAGAGACGCCGCAACAGAAAGACCAAAAAACCTTCTTCACCTTCAAGCAAAAGAAGCAGACTTTAAAGAGAAGTAATAAATTGACTGAATAGTCACACCCTTGAAAGAGGGGGTATGATGTATAGAAAAACCAGCGAGTCAACAATACTTATACTTAACACGAACTATTCTGGTTGAAGACTTGGTAGGGTAAAAATCAGGCGTGTTTCGTTTTTGTGTCGCCTTTATTGACAATTAAATGGAAGTGCATCTTAAAATGTGTTCCTAGGTCTGGCATGTTATATATACGTTTGTATTTATATATCTTTTAATTTTCATGCATTGATGAACATAATGAACCAGTAAAGTATGGCCACTTTAGAGACATGTATCACAACCGTGATAAAAAATAGCAAAAAAGCAGAAAGAAAAGAGAGACGAAAAACATGACAAGGTTGAAGAGAGAAAAAAATTAGAGAGTCAAATAGGGCATAAAGTGTCAATTGGACCGTGGTCAACATCCAAGCAGAAGTGATGGATGACATGGACACCAAAATGAAAGAGAGAGAAAAAAAATACAGATCCATGAAGTGAGTCGCTGCATCCAGCCTGAATGCATCAGTACGTTACACCTCTCTCGTCCTCCCCTCCCCCTCCCCCCTCCCCCTCTCTCTCCCTCTCTCGCTGTTTCTATTTGTTTTCCTCTTGTGTGAGTCCCTTCGTCAGTGAGAGAGAGGGAGAGAGATGCCCGAGCGGAACCTCATCAATCAAACGTGCACTTACCTCTGAAAGAAAGGGGTAAGAGAGCATATGAGGCTAACAAAGAATAGAATAATGTAAATAATAAAAAGCATATAATTGCCAGGTAGTCCTGTCAATATCTTCCAACATCTCTAAGGTGTTAAAATTGGCACGGGATAAAGGCAAAATGGGAGATTTTTTGGTTGGTGAGGGACACAGGATGGGGGTGGGGGTGGGGGTAGAAGAGGAGGGCGAAGAGAATACTAATCAAGTCGCCTTTAATTCATTTATGATGTATCTGCCTAACAACACGTTTGATTCATTTTTTCTTCCTTTTTTTTTCTCAGAAAACTAAAATTACGACTAAATCGAAGATTACATCGATGTTAATTTAATACAAAGTCGGTTTGATTACACGTTGCAGAGTGCATTATATCATTTCATGATATATTGTTATTAGTTCATATTTTCATGTAAACAGGAAAGGGTCAGAAAGATCCTACTGCATACTAGTACATCTTCCCTTACCTCTCAACCGTTTCGGGGTTTTTTTCACACCCACCTCACGTCTGACAGTGTCGGAGGATGAGCATGATATCCATATAACCGCGGTTGAAATAAGTACCTCATCAAAATTTCAACGCAGAATATTTTTCCCTTTTTTATTGTTTTTTTTTTTCTCTCATGGAGAGGACGTTGACGTTGCCTGTAGCGAAGAGCGATAAGTCGCAATGTCATATTGAGACCGCAGAGATCGTTCCTTAGCCCATCTTCACTTATGGTAATATCCATGGTTCTCTGTGCTGCCTCCCTATCAATAATGCACACCATGCTTTTGTGACGTGACACAAAATATGAACCACTTCTTTCTTTCTTTTTTTAGTTTTTATTCAAGTTTGAGTGCAGCCCACAATAAACCAACATCACAATGTATACATCTGAATTGTAATGCAAAGGTATCCCGTTGGTGTATAAGAGAAAATAGACATTAGTTGATTCTGTTAAAATTCAAATTGTTTTTGATGTCCTCTTTCGCTTTGCTAGTGGAACAGGTCTCTCCTGTTATACATCGATGATAGGTGATAAATGGCATTTTCCAAGAAATCCACTCATACTAAGCTTCCTGTTACAATTGATTGATTCATCCAGGTCTCCCTTCTCTAAGCAATTTATCATTATCGTTTTCTCAGCTAATAATAGGGAGTTAAAAAATATAGTGGCCTTCTCTAAGATTGTACACACACAGACTCATAGATGATCTGTGTTTGAATTAAGAGTTTATCGCAAAATAATTTTCGTGAAGGTGAGATATTTGAGATTACAGCTTTTCATAAACAAAGAAAATAATAAAATGTTTACAAATGGCGCTTAGACCATTTTGCGATGAAACCCTTCATTTCTTACTTCAACACGGTTTCTCCTACATGTAACCGTGATAACTGGAATCGGAATGAAATATATTAAGATACAAATCAGGGCCCCATTTCATAACAGATGTTAGGATGGCAACTCTTGCTGGAATGGCAACTTCCAATAACAACAGCCAATCAGGAAGTTGGATTCTTGTCGTTACTATGACAATTGCCATTCCAGCAAGAGTTGCTATCATATCAACTTTTTTTATGAAATGGGACCCACAAAGCTAAACTGGATGACTTGGAAACAAAAATTGAGTTACCAGTTAGGTTCTTTAAATATTTCATTTGATTTTCTCCAGGTGTTTAAGGTAAACGGCGACAGGCTATATACAAAGCATACGCTTTATTTTGTTTGCGCATTTGGGATGAAATGGGATGGATAAAGACGACCTTTCGTCAAATTTTAGTCTTTACTTGTCTGTTTCTCACATCCACACCATAAGTGTGCAAACATGATGCATTGTAACTAAGCACAACTAATCCTCTGTCCTTTTAGCGTGTTTGTCAACTAATTAGAATGATTTATAGAGCTTAGTGGAATAGATAGGGTTTTACAGACTTTTGTAGTGTGCTATCGAAGCGAGGAGCAATGGCGGCCTGAAGTTAGAGAAGCTCGCTGCCAGGGAGGGGGAAGAAGAAAAAGTGATGAATAGGCGTTAGGTTACTCACCTTTCTTGGTGGTCTCAAAGGTGTCATTCCCCCGGATGTTTTGTGTCTCAGGAGTCAGAAGAGTCTTATTCACCGAGGGATCGCCTCGAATTTCCGCGTTTGTCCTCTCAATAGCAAATCTGAAGGCCGCCTCTTCTTTGCTTCTCGTCCCGTCCATATTGAATATGCCACCTGTCAAAAAACAAAGTTGAATAGTCAAGCATGAACATGAATCTTTTATATCACTGGTTCTTCCTGTGCTATTCTGAGGGGAAAATGCAGAAGAGGTTAGGGAAAGATGATCAAATCGTTGGTATTTTATTAACAGATTACAGTTTGTTTGGTGGTGTTTCATCTCAAAGTGGCTGAACAAGAACACAAATGGAATTTAACAACTGTCTTGAAATTCTATTTCATGTATGATATTTGGACAGGAAGACTCATCATACACGATCATTTCTTTCTACTTCCTTTTTTTTTTTAACTTCCTTCCCATCAATGGGCAGTGTTGCATGGCAATGAATTTCAAAGCTACTTTGCAATATTCCTGGTTTTCTTTTTCTTGACTTTCTCTTTATCACACTGAAGTTTTACATGGATGAGCACTTTCTTTATGGAGATAATATATTAATGTCATTTATACCTTTTTTTTTGTTTCACACATTTTCATAATGTATATTTTCTCCTTCGCTGCAGCGGCTTTCGTTGTCTGCCCATTCCCTGTATAATCTGGGTAGTGTAGTTTAATGTGTTTTTCTTAAAGTCGGTTTCTGTTGATCTCTCTGTTGTCACTTAGTGTCACTTATTACAGTTGAACTCAAGTGAAAACTTTTAGATTTTGATTTTGGAATAAACTGGTTCCGTTTTCAGGGGCAGTACGTACGATACTGTGTTGGTACACGCAAAGCCATAGCAGCTGTAGTATTTTTCTGTTTTTGTCACTGCTCCACCTTTCCAAACCCTCAACTGATATTGTCATTAATGGAATGTTTCCTCTCTTTAACGTGATCATAATATTAAGTGAATTGCCTAATATATGATTCTTGGATATCAATGGCTCAGTTTTAAACCATTGGTCTATTTCTCTCTCAGCTCGACATAGCTTCTCCGTTTGGTATCAGTTTAAAGAGCACACTTCTTAAATTTCCCGTACAGAGTGTGTCAAATGAGTAACAAAATATGTCAAATGCGTCTTCGTAATTCACTATAGCGACTGAAATCTTCTCACTTTTCTGAACCATGCAGGAAGAGCTAAAATAGCTCATCCTATGAACACAATTACAAAAAGATCATCAAGGAAGAAAGTAAAGCATACAGTGGAAACTGGAAAATATTTTGTGTGGTTTGAGGATATTTGTGCGTTTGTGCGCTTGTCTAGGGGAACCCATGTTAAAATTGTTATTCAAAATTCGACTCTGAAATACCAAACATGCTGGTTACCCCTCTCAAGTAAACAAGTATTTTTTAAACAAAGATCTGCCAGTAATGTTAAAAAAAAGTTCATACGATATCACAGAAATAAAAGCATTGTCAAATTGTTTGGGGTGTGATTATGTGTTCTTCTAAAAACAGCTTAGGCCCTTTGAGATAAAAATGTCTAGTTTCGTAGACATGGTAAGCTGATTGTGGTCTTTATAATGTAAAATGGTAAGAGGCATTAGTCAATCAATTCTAACACCTAAATTTATTATATATTTTGATTCACTGAAATAAACGATCATGAGGAGGGAAGGAAAAGGAGATAGCACCATTAGAGGCCAAGAGACACTTATCGAAGCTGAAGGCTGGTTGTCCGACGGGATACTATAGTCAGTGGCGTCACTGAGTGTTTGTGTCACACCACGAGGGATCAACTAAAGCCTGAGTTTCCTACCCTTCAAACATATATCAACAGAGGGAACAAGTGGCTTACGGTGAGTGACAGTCTGAATGAACACCAAACAATTGTACTGGAAAATAAACTTACAAACAGAAAAGATTTTGAAAAACATCTTAAAGTACATCCTCATTTTCTTTGTTTTGTTTCGCTTATCGCTGGTAGTCCTTAATACTCTCAATGCTTGCCTGATTTTGTATACTCAAAAGAAAAATAACGTAATCACGTGATTGATAACAGAGTTAACTGCAACCACTGACTGTACGATTTCATGATCATCTCTACACGTGTTATTCCCCCAAACAAAGTGGATCGTTCTAGAACAAAGTAGGTTGATGATAAAGTCACCTGACAAGGCTGACGTGGCCAAGTAATGGAGGATTCACTTTTACCAGAACCAAGACACAGACCAATTGATGATTATGGCTTAAACGAACTCGTACAGGTGAGATGCGAGGTTTTCGATTGTGGTGAGTACCACACCATATGGACAATTAATTTGTTGAACAACTTTCCATCATCATTAATGCCTAGTTCCCCCTCTCTCGTTCCCTCGCTCCCTCGTACAAACCAGCACTCACACACACGCGCACATATACTTTTTTGTCTCTCTCTCTCTCTCTCTCTCTCTCTCTCCTTTATGTCCATCTTTCAAAGGCCTTGACATGTCTGTTTATTCCCATACCCATCACACTATCTCCGTTTGTTGTTCTTTCTTTCCTATCTCTTGCCAGGCCTCCATACCCGTCTGTCCCCATCATTAGCTCTATTCCAATCATGCATATAAGATATTAATGGATGTCTGTCGATTTGTCATTTCTTGAAACTCTTTGCTGCGATTCATGTCTCTCTTCTTTTCTTTCTACCTCAACTTGTTCACCATTAACTATTTCAAGAGCTTGCACAGAGTCGCTTTATCATTGAAAGTTGTAGAATTACTTTTGCATAGCTGGGAATTTTTACTGCAAAAGAAGAGAACAAAGACAATCTTTGATCATTAGAGTTTCTCGTGCGCTTGTTGGAATGTGTGGTGTTATTTTTATGATATCAAAACAGCTGCAAAATGCCTAAGAAGAATAAGTTTTGTGTGAAGTTTTTTATGTATGCGGAAGTCTGCAAGGATACATTGTTGTGCAACCCCTGGTAGCATGGATGTTTACCTGAACGCTGGTAATATTCTGTTGGTTGTTTGTTTGTTTAAACAGGAAAGCACAGCAACTCATCGGAAGTAAACATAGTTTATGGAATTCTCTCTACTCCTATTTTTTTATTACCTCAATATGTGACTCTTCAAGCAAGAATGTAAAAAGTCGTTGCGAATTTGGCGTGGATTTTGTCAGATTTACATCGAGCAGGATTTCTTTTCTTATATAGTACTTTATACACTGTTTTTCAATTCTTTACACCGAGTCAAGTAAACCTGGGAATAACCACTCAAAACTTATCCTTTCCAAATACACGTGTAACCGGTATGGGCACAACGTGACTACGATTTGAGTACCAGTAACCACTTTCAAAAGCGTTCGGCGTGATATTTAACCCCTGTACCGTGTAGAGGTACTCTTAATGGGTTGTAAACTAGACTGTGCTGTATTTTAGTGAAGCATGCTTACTAAACCACACTCCATGAAGGTATTGGATTCCCCCTTTTCACCACCGAGTAAGAGTGGTATGAAATGGAGAACAGTGGCGTGTGAAGGGTCGAATGCCACGTTCAGACAGGGAGAATTAGAACAAAAAGACAGACATGGTATACACCACACCAGAAGGCGTTTTAGTGCATAGAAAATGGATTATACTAAAAGTAATTAATAATAATGGCTTTTGGTAAAGGATACCAGACTCAGCGAAACAGATAAGGGATTGCTTTGCACTGCTCATAGTGGTCGAACTGACACATATACTTTGTTTTTGTTACTATGGCAGGATTCGTATGAAGTGCATTACATGAATATCAACCGTCCTTTGAAATAATTCGAATGAGTAATTTAAGTAACTCGAAACCATTGCTTGCAAAAAAATAAAAAATACAATGGAAAATGATTGTCCGTCTATTCCCACTGCATGAGACCAAGCAAGAACGAAGAACACTTTACGGCTTCTTAAATCTATGCAGTGTTTTGACTCATCTCTCTTCACATAGATATCCCAAGCAAGCTATATTACATACTCTCAAATGTGACGAAATCGAAGTCGAAGTGTGCTTTAGCGCAGCTATTGATACATGCCAAAAGAGTACTACAGACACAATTTCGGAGCAGATACACATTTCTTGTCAACAAAGTTGCACAAACGCAAAACATTCAGTAAAACACTTTTTTGTTTGTTTATTCTACTTGCTTGTGTCTGTAGTTGTGGTATGATGATTCAGAACTCTATGAGCAATGATGAGAGCAGTTTTACATTTACAAGAAAGTCAAGGCACCGATACTGTTTTATTGGGAAGTTTGTTTCTGATATGAACGCCCCAGACCAGATGGCTACATGTTGACAGTGCACTTCACACGTGGGTTTATCTCCAATCTGTAGGCGGTGGAGAGCGCCATGTTATTACTCCAGTAATTTATGCTGCGAGACTCGCCGTGGCCATGTGTGCCCAGGCTTCTTGTAGTCTCGTAATTTTACCCGAGAGAATAACCATGATCCCTTCCAGGTAAACTCGAACCATTCTCTATTTGAAGGTCACTATGCTAGCTCGTGGCAATGAATGCCCGCAAACACAGGACAAACAAGAAAGTTGTCAACCCTTGGGATGAGGGGCGACCGAAGCTTGCAGAAAGGCGTCACTCTATTTGACCGAACCAATTGTGAGGGGTAGTCTTGGCACACGCGGGGTTACGGCAGAGTGATCAACGAATGAATAGCATCTTTTATCCCACGTAGCTTTCTTCCGCTGTACATGAGATAGAAACTAAGAAGTAAACTTTCACTAGTTTCCTGATTATGAGTATCTCCACAGATGTTTATATAGAGTATTGAAAGTATGTTTAATAACAAGAATCATCTCTCTTTTCCTCGTACATCGAAGAGTAAAGAGTACATTAGGACTGGCTCATATGCCAGTCAATATTCACCCACGCAATGCTGTAAAATCAAACTCATATCAACATGATCACATCAAACCAAGAACACACCTAACGCGAAGTCACTTTTGTCATTTAGTATGTAGGCGTTATAATGACACATGACAAATATCCATTTATCAAACTCATAGTGCTTTTACCAGTGAAATGTAGTTCGTGTGTTAAAAGACGAGTAGAACAGCGATAGTTATGGCAGATGTGTAATGGCTTAATGAGAATCTACAACTTCTTTCTTGTTTTTCTTTTGTTCTGTTGTTATCGGCAGCATGTTTACCAGGCCAAACTTTGTCAAAGTACCTTTCAAGTACCTTACCAAACTGGGAAGTAGACGAATTATTAATCCCTTTGGTATAAACATAATATTCATGTAAAATTTATTGAGATGTATTGATTTTATCTGCTACCCCACATGTACGTCATCATGTGTTTAAAAGAAGTTTAAATCAGTTTGCAAAATCATGAACGTCTGTATCCTACCACATCATCATAGAGACTCCTCTTTATGGCGAGTAAAGATTCACTCTGCTAAGTGGAGTGTGCATGAGTTGGAATCACTCTGACAAAAAAAAAAAATGTAGCTCAATGCAGTGTAGTCAAAGTGAGTTCACATCTTATGTAGATAAAGAAAATTAACAATCATGTTTGACATTCTTCACACAGCAACCAGCCATAAAGAGATCTATTTTAGTATTTTACGATGCATTTTGGAGTAAAAATGCATGACATGGCCTATCAGTTTTACCTTTCTAGTTGAATGAAGGAACGTTATACTTCTAAATAAAAAAACGATCCAGGTTTAATAGTTCGCTAAGAATATAAAGCTAGACAAGTCGCGTCAGACGATGAATTTATCTCAGATAAAACTATTTTCTTCATTATGTCAGAGATAGGGATAAGATGGTTTTCATGGAGATATTTATCCGTTCATTTTACAAGCAATGTTGTTATAAGGATATAAGTAGTACATTCATGACATTAAGAGACTTTGGTGTTTCTGAAGTGATGCTCGTAAATATATATATATATATATATATATATATGTATATATATATATATATATATATATATATATATATATATATATAGATAAGGTGTAGCTCAAATGGAAATAGATTGCTTCTTACATTATGGCACATGCCTTTATATCAAATTTTGCAACACCTCGAATACACATTATGATTTGCGTATGAACATAGGACAAACACACACTAACATTATAGGGACAAGGGCAGCTAACCCTGAAGGCGTTTTATTTGTATGCTGATCCGGCAATTATGCATGGCTTAAATATTGTCCATCATTATCCTTGAAGAAGATCAAATGAGAAGGAAGAAAGGGGCAAGAAAGCTCCCGGGGATGCCTCTATTTTATCTCGCTATGAGTGTCCATCAAGGGGACCACTCCACTCGCTAATGTAGAAATGGCAAATAGCGGCTTCACCGCCATGGTCCTCCTGGGACCCCTACAGAAGCTTTATTTGATTAGAAAAATGTTCGCCCTGTCATCATACAATCAAGGCCTGCTGCTGGCGAGCGTAGCGGCTGGTTCGGGCAGATATCTAGAGAGCTGTCCGTGAAGACTTGCGGAGGCGACACTGAGTGTAGGGAAGATGTGTTATCAGATAAGAGAAGAAATAACAATTTATATATTACCAAAGGAATATGAAGAAGGAGAACGGCAGAGTGAGAGGGCAAACGAGCAGAAAGAGGAAGTCTTACGGGAAGTCAAATCACTTTCAAGGAAATCAGGACTTTTGATGTGATAAACACTCAAATTGTGGGAGAGTACATGTCCACAAGGACTGAAAAAGCAAAATGTTAAAAACGAAATAATTTTGAAAATAAAGGCATTCATAAAACAAACTGAGTCAGACATTTTATATACAAGGAAATTAAGAAGATGTTACTGCATAAAAGTCAAAACAACCCCAGACAGAAATGAATGTCCTCAGCGAGTTCTGACTCAGTTGTTTTGATGTGTTAAAGGAAGAGATTTCTGAGGAAGTTCATTCATATCATACTGGGGAATCAAAAACTGTGATTTAGTAGAAATGTTCGCGTCTTCTACATTGACCGCAATTGAACCACCAAGACAAAGTAAAATAACAATCCTTATTCTGTTCCATACTAAAGACATTTTTCAACAACTGGTGAAATGAATTATGTGACACAATCAGTGTGTCAGGGGCTTTCTTGTTTTCTATTGTCTTTATACCTTACGCCTAAAACATTATACAAAGTATTCAGTGAGTACGCAGTTACCTTTGAGCGGCGTTTAGGCAATTTATATAATCTAAGAAAAATACTTATGTTTCTGATTGACAAAGGCAGATAACTTGAAACAGTAGTGATTACACAAAGAAATCATGAGACAGTGACAGAGGATTGAGATGTTCATTTGAAGGGAATGAAGAATGCCACACTCACTGACAGCCGATAACGATAATGGATATTGCAATAATTATGGCGGGAAAGAGTTTTGAACTATCAACACTTTACATTGACCTTTGACCTGCATGGTTGACTGGATGCTTCCTTTGAAACGAATAAAGTCATCGTTATATTTAGACGGCTGACCGATATGACATGCTGATTATAGAAGGAATGACAAACACGATATACACACTGGTATTCTCGTAACAACGCAGTGGAATAGTTTAGAGAATAGTACCCACTTTGAGCATTATATTTTGCTAATTGATTACAGCAAAGCTAGGAAGACTAAACTGTTGTCTGCAATGTCACTGAGTAATATAATGTCAAAATATCTAACCAACCTAGAAGGGTTATTATACCACAAACATGGTTTGTTTGCCAAAACAAAGAGCTCCATACGATAGCCTGGGGGAGAAAGAAAGAAATAATGTTTATAGAGGCACAAGGAGAATAATTCGTATATAAATCATCCAGAGTCGAGTATAGTTACTCTAGGGAGTGTTTTAGGAATCTATTCAGGGCGGGTATCATCTACTGCTGCCTCTTGTAATATTCAGTGAGCCTTGAACACCAGACGTAGTCGATAGACGATTCATGCTGGTGACTATGACTTCCGGTTCTGCTGATTAACGGCAGACGCCCACACCGCAAACACCAACGATTATTAACCCCCTCATCCCCCCCCCCCAAAAAAAAAAGACGTATCTCAATCTTCATTACTGTCTATCCGTATATGTTGCCTGGCAACCAGGAATGATGGTTAAGAAACAAAAGTGCTCCCATTAGCTTTCTACGACCAGTATTGTACTCGTCTACTATCACTGTTATAAATCAAGAAAAGAAACGGTAAATATATGTAGCTTCGGATGAGTCATAAGATTCTGTGAGGCGTACTTATTATTTTCATGGTTCAATATCCTTACCGAATAAACTGAAATCGGCATAAATCTGATGAACGGATTATCAATGCAGATTGAACTAGGACCCACATTTGAGAGGCTATCGTGGCATTCATCCCATTAACACTCATATCAAGTCATATAGTCATATATATATAACAAGGCCAAGGAAGGTCTCTCACCTCCCAGGAAAGTTGAAAGTTGAAAGTTGAAAGTTGAAAGTTTATTTACTCACAACCCAAACTCTGGGTATCGGAGTCCAATGAAAAACATATAGCACATTATAATATCAATAAATAATAATTACAAATAACTCTGAAAAGTGTACAAAACAATATAACAAAAAAAAAATAAGAATGAAATGCAATTGATGAAAAGAAAAAAAATGTACAGAAATATACTATACACGATATAGGAAAAACAGTGTTTAAATGCGTAATGACCTTAGCTTTGTGACGTCATAGATCTGAAAACTAAATCACTGTCAGTCATGGCTGTTAAATGTGATACCAAGATCTTGACATTTTTTTCACTTTTTTTTTTTGGGGGGGGGGGGCAACAAGGTATGGAAACTATGGTATAGAGGAAGCGATGCAGTGAAAACAAGCTGAAGTTGATAACTAAATTTCAATTATCTGTTTAAATCGGTTGATGTCTTTCATGGATCGTCCTGCATTGAGCTTATGTGGAGGCTGTAAAAAACAAAAAAAAACTATGTATTTTATTATCAGGTTTAACTATCTAAGTGTGCTGAGAGATAACTTTAAAGATACTGTTTACCATTGGGAGCAGTGATTTCAAAAAATGTTCAAAGTTATCACATTCAAAGCATATGTGTTGGTCAGTTGTATCACCAAATTAACATCCTACCATATGAAGAATTTGCAATAAAATCCAAAATATAAGGAGATATCACTGTTATTTTACCTCAATAAATCATAAATGTAGACGGTTTGTTCTAATATTGTAACTGCCGTTCAAATTTTTGTGTATTAAACAGTACCTAACATTGCTTATACTGATTAACATTTTTGCATTTGGTTGTTTCTATCCCTAACTCACATTATCATGATTATACAACAATTTTGAAGCACTAAAGCTGGGTTTTGTTTCATCTGCAAATGGTAAATAATGCCTTTTAGTACATAACACTGACTAGGATTAGAGTAGTAAATAAGTCTTTATCGGAGCTCGCCCAGTAGAGTCACGTGATGTGGTTGGGCGAAGAGTCCTGAGGGCGACTCATGCGATGCCGTCCTGTGTAAATAAGAGAAAATCGCTTGAACACCTGTTGTAGCTCTGGATGGAGTCTTTCCTGCTTCCTCGGATAAATAGGGTCAGGACAGTGGGCCTTTTGAAGCCTGTACTCCGTCTTCTTCAGAGCTCTTTGATGTGGCGGCGAGCAGCCGACATGTCAAAGCCAAGCTGAGGGCAGGACGGGAGAAAACAGATGCCTCGTCACCGTCGACCTCGGCAAGGGAGGAGACGAACATCACCTACTGCCTAACTACTTATCGCCTCTCAACAGAGAAGTGAAGAAGCTTACAAGTGCTGGTTTCGTTTTCATATAACACTGGCGTACACTGAAGGTGTTGGCAGTTATTCATGCGACGATAAAATGATGTGTGGTCATGCAGATGCGTAGATGGAAACGTGTGAACTTCACTTAGTTCAGCTGACACGATGGACCTATCAACTTACGCTCAGTAATCATGAATATCTAGACGTACAGGCAATTTTGAATATCTCAAATGTATATTCATTAGATGCACGCCAATTAAACTAAATACGTGTAAGAATGCTGAACTTGTCCATGGTTGATTATCATGTCATGCTGATGATAGTAACTTCCTTTTACGCGATACGTGGGCAATAATTCGTAATCGATACTTCTTATAAAGCACAACATTATTTTTTGGCGGAGTGATTTACTGGTTCACATCTTATTGCCTATCCCTTGCACTTGTTTCCTTTCTTTAAGAATTTTAAAATTTCAGCCACGAATTCTTACCATAACATGTGAAAAAAAGGAAATCGTGCTTTATGTGTTTTGTTGGGCTTCATGATTTGTTTATGTTGATATTTTTATATCTACTTTTGATTATGTATCCTTGGTATTAAGTATCTAAATTCCAACACGTTCGCTCCTATGGGCAAACTGAACCGGAACCCGAAGACATAAAATATGTTTGAGTCTTGTTCATTTTCATTGAATCACCGTGTTTTGTTGAAAGAAAAAAAAATACTGCAACACCCCTGTTAATCACATTAATATTGTCCCCTTAAGAATGACCATAAGCTGGCTCAGAAATCAACGGAAGCTCGTCAGACATGTAGACTCCCTTGCCCATGGTCCAAGTAGAATAGCTGTCGCCATATCTGTGGGATATTATGAAAGCCTTCTAGTAAGAAGCGATACGTTTCTTTCTTGTTGGTACTACATACCATGGCGGTAAGAGTTAAAACCGATTCAAATCCAGCAAGTAATAAACGGGCGGCCCGTTCATACATATTCTATGAATGCTTGAGACCAATAACAATATCAGACTGGGTAAGCTGACCAGTAGAGTTTTCCGAAGGAAACAAAGCAAGCATACCCTAAATTATTGTATATTTACGGTCAGGATCAACAATTCACGGAAGCTTTGTTGCTGTTTTTGTTACCTTATATGCTAAAGTATCTTGTTTTAATGTAATTAATTGAATTTGATTACATTGCGTGTGTGGCAATTCTTCAATCGAAATGTACACCCAAGCCTGCAACAGATATGTGTCATTGTGAGGAAAGTATTGTACTAAAACACATCTAACACATTAATATTTGCGGTTTTCCCCTAAAATGAAGAATCAATATAAGTCAACATGATGAAGAAAGTTAAAAAAGTTAAAAAAAAGAGTCCCATATAGTTTGGAGACTTCAGCTCATTTATAGGGCTGGCCACTGACGTCATAATATGTGATGCAAAATTTATTTGTTATTTCTACATTTAATTGAGCAAATAAACACCGTACACCTGAGCAGCGTGTAGAGGGTTAACAGAAAATTAAGACATATGAGGAAGGATCAGCTAGACCTTTTTACTCCATCGAAAGGATTAGAGAAACGAAGGTGACTGATATGATACTCGTTTCGAGCTTTATTCACCTTACCAACGGTGGGCGCAGTTTCTGTTGCCAGTTGAAATATCCACTGTTTATTTGGCTTACGTTCCGGATGCGACGGAGAACATAATCTGTGGTCTTAATCCTGAGGTACTTGACTACTCCGGTAAAGATTAAAAAGGAAAGACAGCTGAAAAAAAAAAAAGAACAACTCAAGGAGGAAAGATTTTTTTAACACAAACCACATCCCCAAGGGGAGTATTCTTTTTTTTTTTTTGGGTGGGGGGGGGGAATCTGTATAAAAAAAAAACAGAAAAATGGAAATCAGTGAGTGTGGTAGATTAGGAATAAAAGAAACTGACTTTACCTACTAAAACTAATTGTAGTAATAATGACTAATCGCAAACAATGTAATGAGCATGAGAAGTCTATGGAAGATATCTCACTCATCATCTCTGAATATTCCTAGCAATGCTGCTATAACAAACACACAAAGAAGACATCGAGAATTGTATGTGAGTGGAAGATGTGATATCTTGGTCTAGATAAGATGATCATAGCAGACTTTTGGATTTGTGCAAGTAAAAACAAAAGGACTAAGAAGAAAATGAACAGGAGATGTCGGAGAGTCATTGCTGTTGGTTATAACATTGTATATCATCACTCTCTGTCTACCGATACTAAAGAGTATGATGCCATACCAAGTATATGTACGAACAGTGATGTTCGAGTGTCTTTGTCTCTATGATAAAATTCGCTCTACTGCCTCACCAGTCCTGACAGGAATACGTCAATGTTTCTGGGCATTACTTTTTTTTCTTATTACTTTTTGTTCCTTTTTGGAAGCTTGCTCCTTGACGTCATTGCCTTAAGTGTCACTGAGGTGAAAATACGCTGGACATATGAAGTGCTCATCTTCAGTGGTGACAAACCTGACACGAAGAGTATATCACGCCTTGGTAAGTGGGAGATCACTAACCTACCTTCATGCTGAGGATGAGATACAGCTAATTATTCGCTTTAATCAGTTATTACTGGACTTCTTTATTCTAAAAGAATAACATGTCCTGAGATCCGAAAAGACGTGCACGATAATTAGATTTACAGACAGAAAGAGAGATAGGTAAAGTACTGATTAAATTTATTGCCCAAAGCATAACGTTGACAAAATATTTGGCAAGGCAACGGATCAGGTTGTTCTAATTTACAATAAGAACTACACAAATATAGCATAATTCTTAATCAATGAAGTCATTTTTGTTCATAGTGACATATACAGAAAAATGCTTATAGAACCCTACTTGAAATGCCATTCCAGGCAATTTTCAATCTATCAAACGAAAAAAAAAATGGTAGAGATTTCAGCAAAATGGGATCCGAGATTGGAAAAAAACCTATGGAATTCCTTGTTTGTCTGGAAACATTGGTATCAGTAGCAACCATTTAGTAATTATGCAAATTAGATCGGGTGATGTCACGACTTCACGTGTCTTCAAGTCATTATAAATTTTCACTAAATTTCATTGTGTCTAATAGGTCAAAAATATAATTTAGTTTTCTGATCCAGTTCTGTTGTGTTGCAGTATCCTCTCAACAATTGCTCAATTACGACAAATGGTGTAACACAAAAAGCGGTGAGTTTATGATATTTACATTTCATTTAAATCTTATAATGTAGCAGCGACAAATATTATTTGGTGAAAACATGTGAAACTCTAGTCATAGCAGGTAATTATTTTCCTTCTGGATGAAAGTTCTAGCTTTTTTATGATGTGAATTTCCTTAACAAGTTGTGAAACTATACTTTAAACTAGAACAAATAAAAAAAAAACGCGACGAGACCGAAACAGAACATGTTGAATAACATGATTCTAAAATAAAGACAAAATTAGTACATCTTTTGTTTTGATGAGCATTATTAAGGTGAGACTTCGTGAGTATGATTTAAAATGACACTGACAATCTGTCTTGATTTTTTGCATGGTTAGGTCACAAGACGTTAACGAACATTCAATAAACAATGACTGAATTTCTTTCCTTATCGAAATGACACAAAGAAACCCATGGTGTGATAAACAGTACCTCGCACATCTTGTGTCTTTTATCTTTGCAACTGATATGATATGAGTCCCTACTCTCTATAGTAAGTAACTGCCAACAGGATGACATACTGTAACGACCAATTTTTAAAAATCACTTTCCGCTTTGTTCTAGAAATATATATTAATCAATTGTAGCTGGGCCCTGTTTCATAAAAGATGTTGGGATAGCAACTCTTGCTGGAATAGCAACTTCCCATAGCAACAGCCAATCAGGAATCTCGATTCTTGTCGTAACCATGACAAGTGCCATTCAAGCAAGACTTGCTATCATAACAACTTTTTTATGAAATGGGGCTCAGCAGAGGAAAATTAATCAATATTATATTTTTCTCTTTGGTTAAATAGCAGCGAAATATATGTTCTAATCCATGTGGATTAGCAAAGCAGGTGTTGTTTGTCGTTGTAGTCGGACTTTGATCGATGACATCATATCAATGTTATCCATGGTGAGGCATCACAGAAATAAAAACAAACACAGTAAGAAACATATCTCACAAAGATTACTGCAGATATTTCCTTTCAGAATGGCGAAATGAAGCATGGGATGGGATGTAACATAAAGAGTACCAGTGTACACGTCCTCCCCGAAACAAACACCAGAGCAGACGGCTAAGATCCATCCTGAATGAATAACCAGGGAAAGCACAGCTCCATTGAACGTAATGTAAAATTTGTGAAACACGACAATCATATTGTAAAAAAAAAAAAAACAACAACAACAAACAAACATCGACTTCGCCTGGTCATATTTGTCTTTATGTAAGCTGTGTCGGTCTACTCTAAAGAAGTGATGAGAAGGATTAACCCTTACGGGAAGTTTACTTCCTTCAAAAGCATTGTAATCAGATCGGCAGATCGTAGAACACAGCGGCAATAAAGAAGAAAAACAACATATGACAGTCTCGTAACATTTAATTATGAAATAAGAAATGCCGGGTACCTTGGGTATAGGGTCACATGTCTGTCACGTGACTTTGGTATATTTGGTGGAATATTTACTTGTTCGCCTTCCTGTTGCCAGTGAGTGCACGACGTTAGACTTCAGTTACTAACGAGATCAAATGTTTCTGAACCACATCGACCCATAAAGTTGTGACAGCATATCCATGAGGTAGCTGAATGGTATGGCTTGTTCACGCACACTCGCTTCTCAACTGATTTGCTTCGTCCATGCCTTAGCTAGATTGAATGTTACCATATCAATATTGAGGCGGTATAGGAGAAGATAATTCTACTTACATCATACTCCTTCAAAAGATGTTTGTTTCACTCGGTAACGCATTTCTCTATCTGTTTTTTTTTTTTTTTTTTTTTTCAGTCCTATAGATACCCGCCGGTCCAGTATCTACGTGAGTTTTAACATACCAGGGGCCTATGCACCCGTTATCGTTACATGTATAAGGAATGACTACTATTTATAACGTAGTGTAGTTTATATATACAGCCACATCTGGGTCATACGTCAACCGGTAGAAAAGCCTTGAACAGCACACGCAGTGCAGCTAAATGAAGTTTTAGGTCTTGATTTTTTTTTATTTGCTACGGGAAGACATCAAATATTGTAGATTCTTATCATTTTAGGCAGGAGGAAACTCTTGTTGATATTGTTTTCCTATCATCGATGGGGAAAGCAGGTCGAAGTCAAGATTAAAAAATAACCAGCATTCCTTGAGCTCTTAAAAGTTATGAAAGGGAAAAAAAGATTAACTGAAAAGAACTCTGTGAAAAACGATCGAAAGAAACACTAGGGGCAAGATCGATAAAATCAAAATGAAAATCATGACATCGCATTCCTCAGACTCGAAATGACCGGGGGCCATTCTCCCAAGACGAACCTTTTACATTTTCTTTCTTTCATTTCGTCATAGCTGGGAAATATTTCGGCTATACCCTAATGCCAAAGCATGCCTGTCTGCAAACATTGCCGAGATTAAATGTTTTCCTGCCCGCTAGGCGCTTCAGGCATCTCCAAGCTTGACGTGTAATCTGTTTGGGTTGAGTTTCTAGTCTGTCACCTTGTTTACCTCTAATTACGAGAAAGAGCGGATGAAGCGCTGGCGAAAGACAAGAGAAACCGCCAAGACTCCACCAGACTTTCATCGTGAACCAACAAGGGTGCAAAGATGTGCTCAGGTGCCAGAGTGAATTGAAAGAGAACAAATTTGAAAGCTAACTTGGCGGGCTCAACTAAAGCAATAACACCAAGATATTACTTTTATCTTTTGAAAAATGTGTTGTTGCAGCTTGATTTTCATCAAAAGAAAGGATGTTTACATAATACGTAGGAGAATCTACTGATTTTCTGTTTAAGACCTTTCTTTCACTGTTACCAAACTAGGTTTATCATGACATCATGAATTAGTACTATTTGACTTTTTCCAGATTGTTTCTATGAATATTATTCAAAGTCATGATCGACCTGCTACAATAACGATGAGTTGTGGTGCGCATGTGACCAATTGTGTGCATTCTTGTTTACGACCCTTTATACCAATGTAAGCCTACACCAGTCAAGTGCGTAGGAACCTATGTGGAATAGGTTTAGCAACAAAGAATAGGAGGTCTATGTAGAAGTTATCATAGGGAAAGCTAAACTTGAATTGTTGGTCTTTACGCCCAACCCATCATATTGGAATCAACGACCCGTTTGATGAGTCCGAGTTGTTTGGTAAACAAATCCTCAGTTCGACCGCTACGCATGATTTCACGCCGTCTGAAGACGTCACCAAGTTTCCTATTATCCTCGAGTCATCAAAGAAAGGGGAAAGAGATTATCACCCAGACAGCGTCAAGGCTTTAGACGAATGTTTCGCCATCTTAGTCCGGTGCCAAGGCACGCATATAAACGAGAAATCGCGAGTCATTTAATCATCTGCATGATGACGTTTAGGAAATGACCTGCTTTCAGTGCTTTAGGGGGAAAGAGGGTGGGGGAGGGTTTGATGACGAGAGAGTATACGCCACCAACTTCTCGGACTTGCAGTTGTCATCCAATTTTCTTAGACAATCTATCTTCTTCAAATTCATGAATTTCTTCCGTCGAGATGTTTTCATTGCAACTGATTGACAAATTGCCCTACATCGACGTAAATAAGCACTGAATTGATCAGTGTTTTTTAGTAGTAGCCATGATAAAAAAAAAAATCATGGCTACTACTAAAAAGCACTGATCAATTCAGTGCTTATTTACGTCGATGTAGGGCAATTTGTCAATCAGTTGCAATCTATCTTCTGCTCTGAGCATAGACGTAAGTTTCGTCATCGTTACTATTCTGCTACATTTCTCAAGCATAGAGCTGGAAGATAAACATTATACAAAATCATTTTGCATCATTTCAAAACATGAAGCGACTATCGGGTCCAGTATCCCAAGATAAGACAATGAATTTTCAGTTGGTTTGTTTTCTTTACTAATGCTCCGTCTATCCGGAATGCTCTCTCACAAACCCAAGATTCACTACTGAGCAGCCGCATCAGTCTTGTGATTCAACTCCGCACATGCGTGGTAAAGACGTATGCTGAATGTTCTGCCTATCTGCGAACATGTCTCTCATAAAAGTGGCCATGTGTGAGTTGGATACTTGTGGAATGACAAATAATTTCCTTTTATTTCACAGATAGAAATTGAAAATGGTTTCGATTAAACTTGGCAGACAGAAAAGAGAAAATTTGATGGTGACCCCTTTCCGGTGCTTACGTCTCCACGATACGTCTTTCTAATCTCACGAGAGAAAAAAAAATTGTGGTATTTGAAATGTTGCTTGAGGGGTGTCAGAAATCATGGGCCATTACAGTGATTAGGAGCGGGGAGAAAACGAGAATCGGATGTGTGTTGGGGAGGAGAAGTCATTAGTCTTGTCGTGATTCGAGAAATAAAAGGGAATTTATACAGAGAATGAGAGGAAACCGAGAGAGGGAAAAGGAAATACATAGAGGAATACTTTCTGATTGGATGCTGTTGTATAATGTAGCTATTGAATAACATAATGTCTCAAGCATCATTGATGTTATTTCCTCTTGAAAGGATCAACCGTGTTTTGAATACCCCATAAAACTGACTACTTGAGAAGAATGTAATAATTGTTTACTGAAATTGTTGAGACGAGATCACGCAAGAATGTCTTCTGTTGTGTCAGCTTCCATAGAGAGGATAAGAAATTGTCACTGCCTTCGGACAAGCACAATCACAACACCACCCATTCACAATCGCCTTCCAGCGTGACAATCTGGATGAATGAGTTTAACTACACACTCCTATAACCATATCATATTATCTAGTTCTGTTCAACATTCTATTTTCAAAATTTCTACACTCTAAGTAAATGCATTGATGTTGTAAAAATCTCCTGTAAACTACAGGAAAGTGTTTTGTGTTGACTGCCATCGAGTGTGGGTTTGTTTGAACACGTCATCTTTGTCAACTGAAGATAAAATCAGTACATGCCATGATATTTGCGGTTGTAAAAAGTCTGAAACACATCAAAGTCTCGAGTAGAGGGTACATTCACTATAGATTGTCTGCATAGATATAGAATAGAGAATGAATAGATTTTAGCCCTGAAAAGCCTGAAGTAATTACGTATAGACACTACAATTTAGATGAGGTAAGTGTACTAAATACAAGACAGAACTCTTCAACAGGTAGACAGCCAAGCAAATATTCCGGTGAATATTCTCATTTTCTACTTCATTAAAGATGATGAGAATAATGATAGTATTACTTCCTCATTCTCACCATCTTTTGCTGTTTCACGAAAAATAGAGGAAAGAAAATGTCACAATTAAAAATAAAGTAAATAATTCTTTTTCACACACTGACTTGTCTGAAACCATCAGTAATCCTATGTATTGGTTACAGGGTGATGTATTTCACAGAATCTGAAAAATTGATTTTTAAAGAAAGATAAGTACTGACAGAAAAGAAAAGTCTTCAGGAGAGGTAAGGTGGAATCCATGGATATCATCCTTATCGAAACTTTTATCATTTGTCTAGAAAATAATGAATAAAAAAAAAACACTTCGTCGTCAATAAAGCTCTTTGGAACTCAGAACTTCTATTACTGATAGATTAAAAAAAATCATGAAAACATATCACAGACAGACATACACACATACACACATACGCACGCACACATGTACCGACATATCATGAAAACATAACACAAACAGACAGACAGACAGACAGACACACACACACACACACACACACACACACACACACACACGCACACATGTACCGACACACTGGCGACAGGGGCTGTATACACTGATAGTCCCACGGAGGTGTAACCAATAGCTGCTGCCATGAAATCACAAATGCCCACCACCGCGCTGACATCTGCCTATATTGATGGAGAAGCAGAGCAGGTGAAGCCTAGCACATTGCCGACGGGTGAATACTGATAGTCAGGAAAGCGAGCAGAAAGAGGATTGATATGGAAACGTATTACCGAACAAACATAACAAACATCATGAGAGTGGTGTTCCTATCTTCATAGATCATTGTGTCATCTATCTATCTATCTATCAATCTATCTATCTATCTATCAATCTGTCTATCTATCTATCTATCTTTCTATCTATCTATCTATCTATCTATCTTTCTATCTATCTATCTATCTATCTATCTATCTTTCTATCTATCTATCTGTCTATCTATCTATCTTTCTGTCCATCTAAAAGATCTATCAATACAATGTATAAATGTATAAGATATATAATGTGTGTGTGCGTGTGTGTATGTGTGAATATAAAGTACGTATATAAAATGAGATAGTGTAATGTATTGTATTGACATAATTGGTCTCTGTGTTCCGTTATTTTATGATTACAAAAAAAAATTCCAGCAAAATACGCCCTTTCATTAATAGATCAAAGGGGATAGTCTCTTGCCAAATATACCATCTAAATCAATCTGCTCAATTATAATAAATTATTGCATTGTTCGAATGGAGAGAGAGAGAGAGAGAGAGGGAGAGAGAGAGAGAGAGAAAGTTTGTGCATTATCTTATTTTCTCATTTACTTGTTGATATCTTATAAGTAACTGACATGAGAACTAGTCAATCGAAAAAAAAAATGCAGAAATGAACACATGCTAAAACTGAGCACGGTGGGGATGTCCTATCCCCATCATTGCATGATATGCATTTAAAGGTAATAGGGCTTGAAAGATATTCTCTTTTCGTTGCATTATTCAATAGAATTTCACTTTCTGTTCTTCTACCGTCAATCTACCTCTTTATACATACACGTTAGATAACGACACCTAGTGTCTTATAAACAAGCGTCCAAATCAACTTCCGTCCATAAATCTATATCGTAGTTTGGTATAAAGACATTAGAGTTATTCATTTCTCGTGTTCATGCCCCTTTCCTGCTCCCTGTTCCTATCTCTTGATACTAAGACGCCACCCCGGCCACCGGACTGCCCCACCCTCCCAACTCATTTCAGTCCTTCAACATGACTTACCCAAATTGGGAATCTGATCATTCTGACAAGAAATCTCCTTAGGACTACGCCATGGAGATAAAAAGGGATGAAGAAACAACGCTGGTTGTCCCATTTATTCACCTGTCCAAGAGGGAAAGCTTCTCTAAAGTGAGTGTTCGTGAGCTGCAACACACATTCCCCTACAATACTTTAATCACGATGGCCGATTTCTTTTCGTCCCCTCGAATGACGATAGATAAAAGTGAGTCAGATGCACATAGTTGTCGAAAGCCTAGTGGCATGACTTAGTGGGGAGGATGAGTATCCGACAAAATCAAAAATTATCTAGAACAAGTAAAAATTCCGTCTTGAAGTTACTGGGAAACTTGTTAATGTCCATGTACAATTCGATAAGTATTCCCAAATCGCCAACGCTGAAAGGACAAGCATGACAAAATTTTGCTTCAAAACAATATCTATACGGAAAAAATAGATTTTGTAGCAACGCTTGATTATACGCAGTATTCGATTTTTCATCAGGTGAGAGTGAAAAAAAATGCAGAAGTTTGTTATTCATGAACAAAAATATATTTCATTATATTTGTTTATACGACAAAATTTTTCGTTTTATCTGCATATCTTTTGTAAATTCTCTTTCGCAATAATTCACACTCACTCTCAAGCACCGTCACATGCACATTCTTTACCAAGGTTTGTACATTCGAAATTCCGTTGAATGTTCTCGAAAATGATATTCAATTTATTCATTTATTTGTATCTTTTTACTAATGTCGTGTAAACAATTTGCATTTCTTTGAACCATTTGGCAAGGTCCCCTAGAAGAGAAGTTCCCACGTTTAGAGAGTGCATTCTGCTCACACGCTTATCTGAGTAGGCAAGATCGTGTGATTGTAGATGTAAAACGGATAGTTTGGCCACGATTTTTTCCCGCCTGAAAGGTCGCTGCAATTTGTGCACTCGTTCATTTTGTAAGTAAGTGACTCTAAAGATTAATCACATTCAGAGCGTGATGTCTGTAAAGACGAATGGTTGGTAATCTGGGCTAGAGTCTTGAGAGGTACGTGGCCGCTCGGTGGAGTCTGCAAACACTGATGGAATGATGTCGCTGAGCTGCTAATGGATTCGGAGGTTAGGACTCCACAACGACTAATATAAGGGTATCCGTCAAGCCAAGCCAAAGCGTTGAACTTTTCGAGGATAAGACCCAAGGTCAGTAACATTTAGCTCGCATTCACGTCGACCAACCGGCATTCGCATCTACGTTTCATACGTTGTACATACTTTGTACGTTGTACATAATTTCATACCAAGAACTTTTCAATGCCCTCGTCCAGCAAGGCTGTTTTTGGCGTCCGGTAAATCTTTAGTGGAAACTAGTTTATTTTAGGATAATTTTCTGTTTTGCTCACATGACTTTAAACGGTATTGTGCCTTTTTCATATTCATCCAACATGCATATATAAAATCTCATATATATAACACTAAAAAGGATTTTTGGGCATTCAATATTCAAACTTCAACAAGTTGTACTTTATATTCACATTTCCTCATAGATTATGAAAATCACTTGCCATTGTACCACATAGGAAGACGCTGAATAACAGAAGGACTTAACGGTGTGTGTGTGTCTCTGTGTGTGTGTGTGTGTGTGTGTGTGTGTGTGTGTGTGTGTGTGTGTTTCCTTGCTTTCAGCTTGTCAGTTAGTTCTACCAACCCTTAAATTTACTAGATTTCTACATTTTCATTTCAATATTTTAAGAAATATTTAAATGAACTGCAATCATATTTTGCGGTTTTACGATGTTATGTGCGGTAAGCTGCACAGAATGGAAGGAGAAAGGAACACCATTGACCTAATAGACCAATGACTTTGCTTTAATCTATTTTGGCTTGATAAGATCTTTCGAATTGAAATGTATAGAGATTATTTTACATGAGAGAGAAATAAGGTTTATCGAAGGTATGGCATTTGCACTGGGAGCAAATTTCAAAACTGCTTTCTCTTTCATGTTCATATTACACTCGTTATTGAAAATCATAGATGGTGAAGCACTTTGACGAATGTACATTGACATTTTGCTGTAACTGATCTTTCTAGACGTAAAGCCAGAAAGAGAAAAAAATACATAAATGATAAAGACTAACACTAGCGATGGAACGTATCAGTCAAAGAAACAATTGAGACAAGTAAAGTAAAAAAGAGACAAGAGAAACTGAGGCAAAGAAAGCTGTTGATTCTAGTTTATGGACCTCATTGTAATCTTTACGAAAACAATGAAGGTCAGCAAAACAGCGTAACAATTTATTCAAATCGGCAGTTATTTATTTTTTTGGCTTACAAACACCATAAATTTGCTAAGAATCCTCGAGGGGCAAAATAATGAAAAAGAAATCAATGTGATGACGTCATGCGTGACTTGGATAGCGGGTAAAGTGACGGTCGGTGTGATCGAAGTAAAAACAACATGTTTTCAGGCAGCAAGGGAAGACGTAAACAAACATTGTCTTCACTAGGGTAAGAATACATACTCCTACTCGTCCTTTACGTCAACGTGTACCGTAATGCCAAGTGGTGGAGATAGAAGTGGCGTCATATCTCATTAGTATAATGAAGTGTCATGTAATGCTGGTCTCTATCATTTGACGATTTTGATAACACCAATAAGGAGAGAATTGAACAGGACAAGTGATGTAGAAGAAGTCATAACTGTCAGAAATTCCCAATCAAACATAATGATATGGAATTCTATCTGTCTACAGGGCGGAAAGCAGAATACACTAGAGGATATCTACACAGTAAATGAGATAATCAGCAACACACACATACACGCGCACACACACACCACACACACATATACACGCATACACAAACACACACACACGCACACACACACACACGCACACACACATACACACAAACTTACACACACGCTATCATACACATACATACACAGGCACATAATATCACAAATACACAGTGACAGACAGCAACAATGTCGGAAATCTACGTTAGATGACGAATCATTTTCGATATGAATAACATTCAAAACGGATTGGCTTCGTCAGTAATTCGATTGTCGCCATTTATCGCAGTCCTATCTTAGATCATCTCTATGGCATCCTATTCTTTTCGTCTTTTAAACACTTTTCATTCTGGACGTCAACGTATGAGAAAACCTAATATTTTCGTCGCCAATAAATCTAACAGTACGATTCTGCTATATATTCAGCGTACTTTTCTAAAGAGAAGACATTCAGGTTTTGGTATTCACTATCAAAATTAATAGGTAAATGAAAATTGGTAAAAGTCACTTATTTGAAATAGAAAATTGCATCATTGTTTTGTGCAAATCATTCACAAAAGGTTGAGTATAATTAGCTCTTCTTATGATTTGTTCTTACTTATTTCAAATCAGACAAGGATCTATCCCCATCAACATTAAAAATAGAGAAAATAAAACACGCCGATATTTCGATTCAGATTTTTTTTTTTTGGATCTGCAAATGGCTGTGTGGTTTTATTATTATACCCATAATGTTGAAACGAAGCCGATAATCATTGACACAACATACATATAGCAATCTCGCCCTTTTTCTCCCCCACTCTTTGACTCCAAGCTGAGAGCTGCTAGATATTGCAAGATGTAAGCGGAACAATCACAGTAATGACTTAATGCACTACCAGCAGATATCCCAAGCAAATCATTTCCCATCTTTCTTGACATTAATGTTAGCATCCTTCGTGATTTTCCTCCGGCAAAAACCCTTTCCCAGGATTAGACCTACTTTACTGCTCTGATAACCCAGAGTGGATTCTCTCTCCTTCTCTCCCATTTCTCTCTCACTTCTGTCTTTCATCTCTCTCTCTCTCTCTCTCTCTCTCTCTCCTCTACTGCCAACTCATGAAGTCTAAATGTGGTTGTTTTTATGGTTGTTCTGTTTTCCTCCCATCCAAATCTCTCTGCCTTTCACGTTTTTCTCGTACATGTTTCAAGATCTTCAAGGTCGAGAAACAAAAAAAGTAGAAAGGATTCTTAAACTGAATGCTAGTGGCAGTACTGACATAAAGCATTACCATCCAATATTGCGCGTTGTGTGAGGCAAACTGTGCACGAACTTATGTTTCAGAAAGGTCCAACTTGTCTACCACCCTCCCCCCTTAAAAACTGAGATTTGCCTATTCCTTTATAGCCATCGATGTAGAAGCAAAACTCGTCAAATCGTCTTCTAGATTATGGCTTTGAAGAAATTGAAGAATAAAGGGAGAATGCCCTAATCCGGCCATGTCCTGCAGTTGGTGACAATAGGAAAGACTGGTGGCACTATGGGACTCACCATCGATCACTGCTGCGTTACGCTTGACCCATTGTTTGGCCACCTCTCCCGATGACCTTCTAACTTACTGAGGAACTGGTTCATGCCCTTCCCATGGGGGTCGACGCCAGAGGCTTTTGGTATGGTGGCGTCTAACACACCGACATAAATGCAAGTAATCGATAATGTGACATTAAAGGTGCACACTAGAGTGTAAGGATTATGACAACAAATTTCAGTGGAAATTGTTGCGGATACAAAATTAAGACTAAATATAATTATGGGCAATTCAAGAAAAACTGATGCACTCCATGCAGCCAGAAAGGAGGAAAATCCCTTTAAAAAGGGGGTTTCTCTCTCAAACAGAAGAAATAAAGGCCAGTCTCATTCTCCTGCGTCCATATCATTCATATTCATAGGTCCCCTTTGTGTTGTTTTCTCGTCCGTCAGTCCTTTATGTGTCCGTTACTCAGCTGTCGTCTGCACGCTTAATTACCATAACCATCCCTTGTAGGCCTCCTAGCCCCCTGTGCAATACATCGATCATGTGACTGGAAAGAGTCTAGTTTTCAAACAGCGGTAAGGAATTCTTGCTTCTAGGGTGAATCACTTGGCCTTCTCTAAACATATTCATTTTCAATGATTCTATGCGCTCCAGGTTTTTATGCTTCTTTTGCTGCGACTTTTCGAGCGAGAATATATCAACAAGACGGGGGGGGGGGGGGGCAACGTGTGATTACATTGAGTGGTGCATTCATGCTCTCTTGTATTCAATATGATGGTTTATGAATATATGCAGACATTATACATTCACTGCAGTTATTGTAAGTGAAGATTCAGGTCTCTTTTTTTCATACAATCATGACCCTACTGACAATCATCTGACAGGGTGCTTCCATGAGGTTGCCGCATCTGTAAACTGATCAAATTGAGGCGTGCGTCGGAGATACAGACTTCATCTG
The DNA here is from genome assembly GCA_033980235.1 of Diadema setosum. Lineage (NCBI taxonomy): Eukaryota > Metazoa > Echinodermata > Echinoidea > Diadematoida > Diadematidae > Diadema > Diadema setosum. The sequence goes on along the minus strand of CM067076.1, from coordinate 35,896,598 downwards.
AGAAGAATGAAGAACAGCGCCAAAACACACCTCATCGTGTAGCTCTAAACTCCGTCGATGAATAAATAGCCGTATAATTTGCATTTGTAACTTGACCACTGGAGCGAATACTCCCACACAAGCAGTATTCTTAGCCTCATATATGAATAATCTCAATGTTAACAATGCTAGCTCTTAGAATCATTTCACTCATCGCATTGCAGGACAGGATGTATAGGATAAAAATGTCTTACAATTAATGAAAAAAAGTTTAGATAAATGAATTCGGATGGTAAACTGTTCCATTGTCGTCGTTTTATTTTTTTTTCCAATTCGAATTGACCATGTAAATAAATTGTATATGTATTAATTCATTTCCCTTGACATTGCTTGTTGTATGTTGTAGATGATGATGAATCTATCATTACAAAATCTCATTTAGGAAACTATTTTGTCTTTGCTTAGGACTTTGGATGTGTGGTTCCAAATAAATCAACGGATATAAACCACTACTTTAACGGAAATACAATTTTTTAATTCTCTCTTTCCTCTTCAAGTGACTATGTGCAACTTGAAACAATTGGCTGCTGGGCTTTCGTGTATTTGTGTGAGCTTGGCATGATGTAACAACCCCAATATTTCCATGTTGAGACTACGTGGACCAAAAATATGTCCATGTTTAAAAAGTGGATCAACATTTCCCTAGTTCGAATGTGCCTAGTGCTCTGTCTATGCGCAAAGAGGTTTCGTCAGTCTTTTGTCATAACAATGACAAATTTCTGATGATTTTCCAGTCATTATTGACTATTGATGTTGGCAGTGAAGAACTTTAGCATGTGTAAGTCCTCAGAATGACGCCGTGTCAATTTTGATCCGGTAGCCATTTGAAATATATCAGTCTCATGGCTAGACCGTTTTACATGATAAACGGCAGATGCAAAATATCGATTGCTGATTCAAGATGTGAAAGAATGATGACATTCTAATGTCCAATCATTATTCCGATGACAATTAAAAACAGAAAAATGTTTTCGTTGACTAAATTTATCTAGCAACAAGCATAGACCAAATTCCCTAAACCATGTGACAATGATTTAACCATCACAAGACAATGAAGGAAAAGACATAGTTTCTTATGTGAATGGGGTATGTATCGACATGTCCTGTGACCGTATGTAGTTACAGTTTTCTGTAACGCAAGATTTCCGTAATTTCACGCACGTGATAACATAAAAGGCCCGATTTCTCTCGAACTGTTTGCACAGACCAGAGTAGAGCGTCATGAGGTGTATGTCCCCATCACCCTCCCCCTCCCTCTCCTGAGCCATCCTGTGACTGTGGATGTTTAAGATGAGTTGGAAATATTATGAGATCACTATTTACAATGATGCCAACACAAAAAAAACAAGATTTTTGATTGCGTCAATGGCTAATTTCTTGAAAGCGGTGGTACCCCAAAGGGAGTTTTGTGCGACATCTCCTCAGCCAAATACTGTAGACTACTGTGAAACAAGGTACAAAATCTTATAGAGGACTCAATGATGTCTAAAGTTACGGATTGTGTTGTGTTGTTGCATGTCTGAGTTATTGTAGGTAAAGTGGTTTCCGATGTCAGACATGATTAACTAAATTTATACTGCATCAACAGCAGCGGTGCCGTGCGTATGGCTGTCTCCTTCCCTGTATACCTCACTTGACAAAATAAAGAATGCCTTACAGCAGAAGGTGCGTCCAAGGAATGGAATAAAGTCAGTCAGAGGAGAGAGGGAGAATCATCTACAAAGTGATGTAAATAGACGATACGTTCATTATATTTGAGTAAATAACCTAGGACACCTTTTAAATTGTTATTTTTCTTTCAATTACCTTGGTCCTGCACAGTGTTTTCAGTCCTGTCGTGTAGCAATGTATTGAGTCAGGTTTAAGAGAATTGTGATTTTATATTGAAGCTTTTTGATGAGTATACACGATTTTATAGGGATATGTTTGGGGAAAATATCCATGCTTCCTTCTGAGACGAGATGAGAAGCTTTTTGAGATGATGTGATATTAATGGCTGCTCATTTCCCAAACAAAGCAGCAGGTTATGTCATTAGATGTCATCAGCAAGACATTGTTAGAGTCAGTGCAAGATGGTCTGGAGACACTCACAGGATGCAGTGTTAATAGAAAGTGAACTTCAATCAATTCGGTCATATTGTCTCCACAGCTGGACACTCACCGATGAGTCCTTGTGTTCCCATTATTAATTTTCATCCAACATAATTCTTTTTTTTTCTGATTTATTTTTAAAGCAAATGGAAAACAGTTTTTTTTTTTTGTTTCAATAGCTTAAGCTACAACTTGGCACATGTCTATAGATTTCATTGATTTAGTTTGTTTCCAACAGATCTCTTCCTGTGAAATAGATATAGAATACAGATTGTGGGATTTGTTAATTTTTCCCCATTGCCGACTAATTTAGGAATTGATATTCAGTCATATTGATAGTATATGCCATCTCAACTACAATCCATAATACAACCACCACTATGGCAGCATGGTTTTGATCTATGGTCCTTTGAAACATTTCGTGACTTGTCCGAAACTACTTGTCGCTTGATGGACAGTTGACCTACAATAGGAAGGAGGAACGGTAATCCGCTATGTCATTGCTATGTCCAATCGTCATAAAATTATATGATGTTCTCACTAATCCTATCCAGTTGCTATCGAATCAGGAGTATGAGAAATCACGCACACACAGTTTACATTCAAAGCTTTTTGTTTTGTTTTGTTTGGGGTTTTTTCACTGTGACAAACGAACTCTGCATGGTGAGAGCATGGAGCTACTAACAGAGAGTTTAGACGGAGGGTAGCACTGACCGGATGTCATACTCAAGCGTACGTTGTTCCAATTCAAACATGGAGGCGCGAGCCTGGTTATCCCCCGATATACATTCCATCTGGCTTACCCCCACAGTCGGCCGCCCAGGCTCCATCTCCTAATTTGCTTCACGGATTTGCAGTAGTCAAATTTGTGGAATTCCCATCGCGCCCATAGATACATCTGTCATTTCATAATTCGAACCAACTACACATGTCAATGTACCTGAGGCGAACATTTACTCGGCACTGAAAAGGGAATGCCGAAAGGTGGTAAGGAGAACATGTCTGTCTTTAGCATTGAACCTATGTACTATAAAGAGACTGTCAGAAAATTCCAACAGTACAATACTCAGTTGATTTGAAAATAGGAAAGCACCGTGAGACGAAAAAACAGACGAAAAAAAAAGTCTGAAAACAAAAAACTGCCACATTTTCAATATCTTTTCTATTTCTTTTTATTCATATGCAGCTAAAATGTGAGGGTTTTTCAATAACAACCTGTTTTTCATTTATCCATAGTACATTTTTACGCTGGACCAATTCTGAAAATATTAATATGTCGTAGTTGTTTGAATTACAAATACAGGAAAAATTCTGACTAAAAACAACAATAAAATGTGAGGTTTTTACAAATACATGATAAGAGTGTAACAAAAAAAAAAAAACAAACAGGCAGTTTGTAAACTGCAAGCTGAAGTAAAAGGTGACTGATGCATAAAAATGATTGACAAGATTCAGGAAAAAATGCCATTTTTTAAATTTCCCTGAGGAGGCCGAGCGGAGATCAAACAACATTTACCACGCACCTTGTTTAATGTTAGTCATTCTTGCCCGAATGTGGCGGCACAATTCACACGAAGAGTAGGCTAGAGAGAAGCCCCACCCTGCCAGCGGGTCTACATTATTCTCACAAAATACCGCCATTTTGACAATGTGGATGAAAGCCGTGTTGGAATACATACATACATTGGAGTACATACTTGTATACTGCTGATCAGCTCGGGAACCCTTTTTACAACCGTATATAGCAAAGGATGTGCTGAGTATTAAAAGGTAGTTTGGAAACAAAAACGTGCAAAAATTCAAAATTGCAACCTTCAAAGTCTAACCCCTTTCATCAAAGGAGAAATCGATTGTAAAAAGACTCATAGGCTTGAATATGATATCTAAATAGGAAACCAAGATATTAGTTCGGAAAAACAAAGCTATGCTATCTATAGTTAAAACCTGTAACCCCCCCCCCCCCCCCACACACACACACACACATGACAGGACGGCTACAGTGTTAGGTTCTGTTGGAGCGTGTTTGTGTCTGTATGTTATGTTGTGTGTTATACAGGGTGGCCCAGAAAGAACGGAACGCCTAAGATCTTTGATTTCAGCAGTATCGTTGCAAATGCGTCATTATTTTGCATACTATTGGAAAGGCCATTCTTTTTCCAAGAGAATGACACCAAGCTTTTTAATTTCAGTTAATGCGTTACGATTTTAGGACCATTTGTGTCAACCTTTGCAATTTTCAAAATGTGATCATTTTGCACTCTCAGAGACACCGAAATCAGCGAGAATTCGGCTTGCCATAGAAGCAGTAACGTTCACATTGTGTGGAATGTGGCTGTCATTGTCCGTTACCATTGTGAATGAGACGACCTGACGACAATAACACTGTCCGCCCCACATTCCGCACATTGCGAACTCTACTGGTTCTACGGTAAGCCGAATTCTCACTGGTTTCTGTATCTCTGAGAGTGCAAAATGATCACATTTTGAAAATTGCAAGGGTTGACAAAAATGGGCGTAAAATCGTTACGCATTAACTGAAATGAAAGAGCTTGGCGTCATTCTATTGGAAAAAGAATGGCCTTTCTAATAGTATGCAACATGATGACAGGTATTTGAAACGATATTGCTGAAATTAAAGATCTTAGGCGTTCCGTTCTTTTTGGGCCACCCTGTATTGTCTTTGTGAGTGTTTGCTGTACAAAAGTATGCCTTTGTATAATGTTCTCATGTGAGCTTGTCTGCTGATTGTAATCCGCAGACAAGTAGCAGGTACCATTTCTTGGTGTTTGTGTCTGAAATGCTCCTCTATGAATTTGTAAATCACTCATTCAGTAGAAATAACCTATCGGTGAATACCTAACAAGAAAATGTACCTGGGAGAGAGATAGAGAAGGAGATAGTGGGATGTAGGATTTGTTTCTCTTTTTTCTTCGTTAATTCTGTTCATTTTCTGCGAGTCATAGAATGTCTCTGTTTGACTTTCACAATTCAGGTCCTTCAGCAGTTTGTTTGTTTGTTTGTTTGTTTGTTTGGTGTGTTTGTTTTGTTTTGTTTTTTGCCCGGATTCAATCAAATTCCTCAGGGAAGACGTGAAATATGCGTATAAAATATTCCGTTTTACCACATAATTCGTCTTGACATGTCCATAGGGGAAACGCATTTGGTAGGTCACTGCTCCTACTCACACGACTAATGCGCCTTTAATATGAATAGCAAGGAACCAGTTGGCGTACTGAGAAACTAAGGGTTCGTTCGTACAAGGGCAAGTGGCATGTTTGGCCCTATCTCTTGCATTTAGCGACAAAAAAGTGACGTTAACTATTTTCGACGTTAGTTTGATATTGTAAGTGCAACCATCGAAACGGCCAGGCGTTTTTGTTATGTTATAATATGACAACTTTATGCCAATACAATGGTGATGTTACTACTGGGCAAAATACATTTCTGTTAAGGGCATCTGTAGAGACAGCACATCGATATCACAACAACACGGAGCTAAGAACGAATTAAACTGAAGAGTTCCTACTATAAAGCAGTTGTGCTTTTACATTCTTTTTATTTGAAATGATTGATTATGCATTGCAATTATATGTTGCTGTCGTCGTCAAGGCTTGGCACACGCCGGGGATACAGGCAGCAATATGTCACAAAATACCTCTCCTTGTATACTATGAGTGTTTTTACTTTTGTGCTCACTATGTATGCACGCATTGACACGTTACGTTGGTATAAAATGCATTTCCTAAATCTTTTCAAAACTGATAGAACCGTAGATGGACTAAAGGCAACCAAAGGCCATTAGGGGCAGAGAAAGCTATCGAGTCCATCGATGCCCGCTTAGAAAAGTGTGAAGACGCAGAGACATCTAGAGGGGAGAGAATGAGAGGCGCCTTTTCAAATATCATTGTAAGCTTTTAAGTGCAGCCCTATATACTGCATACAGACATTTTAGGCACTCCGACGGAGTGCTGAAGCGTTGCGCAAGGCATACAGTCACAATACTGGCCGACTATATGAGATGACACAGACCTTTGGCGATTGACTCAGACACAGATGATGGAGTAGAAATATTACGGTGGATTTTTTATTTGCCTACGCTGATCTTGATACTGATCCTGCGGACTTGGAGTACCATTTGTGATGTATTCCCGCCGTCTCAAGCGTACAGCATGGGATAGGGGAGCTCTGCGGGAGCCATGCAGAGAAATCCCATCCTCTCAATAAGAAAAGACATGGTTTGATTTATTCAACCTTAGTTTGTACAACGCGTGACTGCAATGAAGGTCTGAGTAACCTTTCTGTTTGGACTGTTTAGAAGGGTGAGAAGAAGTGAAGTGAGGAGAAATACGGAGATCTATTGAGGGATGATAATTTGATGCCTATAACCAGATATTATATTGCTTAGCTATAAAATATAAATGTCTCGACACCTGCGAGCCGCGGGCTGCTCGCTTTCACATCTAGTCCTGAATACGACACATCAACGCTGACAAATCACTCACCACACCGGATTTTGAGCTGCTACGTGGACAGCTGAGGTCTCCTCAGCATTACCACGTATCCTTATCTTTCTCACTGTCTCTCTGTTTCTTTCCCATTCTCTTCTCATCCCTGCATCTTCTCAACTATAGATTATACAGCTGTATACAATATAGATATATCCGTATCTTGACATACATCTATTGCAGTGAGACTATCGCATTCTTGACATTGAGGGAACTATATGAAACAACTAAATGACAAATATGCAACAATTAGCGCAGCAATGAGTTCACTATCTAGTTACCGTTGTCATATACATAGATATTGATAGATGGATAGACAAATATATACATAGATAGATAGATAAATAGATACATGAATAGATAGACAGACAGATAGATAGATAGATGGATAGATAGATAGAAAGATACATGAATAGATAGACAGACAGACAGACAGATAGATAGATAGATAGATAGATAGATACATGAATAGATAGACAGATAGATAGATAGATAGATAGATAGAAAGATACATGAATAGGTAGACAGACAGACAGACAGATAGATAGATAGAAAGATACATGAATAGATAGACAGACAGATAGATAGATAGATAGATAGAAAGAAAGATACATGAATAGATAGACAGACAGATAGATAGATGGATAGATAGATAGAAAGATACATGAATAGATAGACAGATAGATAGATGGATAGATAGATGGATAGATAGAAAGATACATGAATAGATAGACAGACAGATAGATAGATGGATAGATAGATAGAAAGATACATGGAAAGATAGACAGACAGATAGATAGATAGATAGATAGAAAGATACATGAATAGATAGACAGACAGATAGATAGATGGATAGATAGATAGAAAGATACATGAATAGATTGATGTTTTCAGTCATTGTCATTGTATTTTACTCCTTTAATTTTCTCACAATAATTAATAAACAAAAGGTGGCAACACACTTTCTTCCTGCAATCGCATATTTAGTATTCCCTTGTTTTTCCTAGTCGCGTTGTTGAATGTACAATGTACACAAGATGCAAGCAATACATTGTATCTGAGCTTCATCCTACAATTTCGCTACGAGTTCACAGGTGGAAGGGCTAATGACATACGGCAGCAACAGTGAATTCTCGAAGGAATTTATTCCTCGTCACTCCGGCATCTTCCTCACATCTTATGAACGAGGAGCTAGAATAAAATGCATCATAACCTTTATCATATTCTCTCATCTACCTTTCAGGTTCGTCACGGACATGTTTAAAGGCAGGAAATATATCTTGATTGATTCGAAGTGAAAACGTTGATGTTATGTCCAGTATACCATGTTTATCTCAACATTTGTTTTTTTCATCTCGCTGTGAAAGATCAGTGTGATGTCAAAGCAAATGACACAGTAACGTACATGATAAACGTGTTCCCCCTTGTCCAATTAGTTGTACCGAATAGCATCTATCATTTATATAGTGACTGTATGTTTCTGCAAATGAATGCACCACAAACAGCGGCCTTAGCGCCATAACCAATTAGGAAGTTAAATCCAGGTGCGGTATAATGAACATTTAGACATCATTATATGACAGCAATGATGTAGTGCACGAGCATATTGGTTTTGATCATTGACAACGTGGCGGGACTGCGAAGAGTCTTAGGTATGATAAAGGTCAAATAGGAAAGGGATCTGAAAAATCAGATCGTGATGCTAGAGAGATAAGTCGACTGATCTCTTCAAGGTGAAGGGAAAGACTAGATCGAGGGTTGGATTAAAGGATACAATGCACTCATTTTAATCGCTTACACTTCGCCGAATGATGTCAGAACAGGATGCCAAACGCTGTGGCCAAGATACACGTGTCTAACCTGCCAAACTGGTTTCTTTTCAATACGTATACTTCAATATATCTATAGAATGGATATCATGGTGATTTTGGTAAATCCACAATAAAAATGGTGCTCAGTACAGTTGTAGAAGGAGAAAGAGAAGGAGAAATTATTGCATAGTAGTTTGAAGATTTGGGGCTGAAACAAGGTATTTGTCATGGCAAAGCAAGGTAAATGCAGACTTTAACGGTTTCATCAACCGCATTCCAGTTACAAAGTGTACGTGAGTTTTCATGGGTTCTGTTTATTGTGTCAAGATAAAATTATGAAAATTTGAATATACAATATCTTTCATCATTACCCTGGGTAAATCCTACGTTTTAAAATCATCAATTTCTTACTCTTAACTGAGTGAGATGCGACATACATCTCGCTACAGACGCAATGGTCTGGTGCACTTTCGGCTACCATACGCAATTCGAACTCCAATGACTTAGCTTCGAACCAAAAAACAGAAAGCTAAAAAAATAGGAGGATTTACGTGCAGACAAGTATAACACTGACCATTCTGACATGTTTTTCATAAATGTCCGTCATTATATCGCTTAACATTATATCTGTTTCCGATGACAGGAGATTTACATTCATTGTCATCGAGGAGTTTAGTTCTGCAAGGAGTTTTGAAAAGTCCGGAAGTGGCACAAGAGCACTATCTTCCGTCATTTCGATTGTTGATGACAAGTTTCTGTCATTTTGATTGTTGATGACAAGTGGCCAAATAAGTAGGCACTACCTTTCCCATTATCCATAAAAGAGTGACAATAAAGATGCAATAATCGAAGTGGCAGTCTGGGCAGAGACTACCAAGGCCATCAATGATTGCACTCGAGTGTTTGAGTGACTTCTGATCGATCAAAGTGGGGGCTGAGCACTTGACTACTCAATGCAGATTTTAGCTTGCTACACTACGTCACAGATAAATTACTTCGATAATGTGTATTAGGAGAAAAATGTGTTGATGTTGTTGCTAGTGGTAGGTGGGGCTTTTAACAATGAATCTCCTTATATCAGTAGTATGAATAAACCATTTATAGATGGACTTACACTGAAAAACACGGCAGCTCTCACTTTTGTAATGATCATCCACACTCTCTAGCTGATCAGAGAGGACGCCACATTGTGACGTAAGAGGATACGTAATGAGTGAATGAAAGAAATCAATCGGGAAATGGTTTGGTGGGGGAAGCTGTCTTGTAAGTATTGTAGAATCGTTTAATGTTACAAACCTTGCTTCTTCCTGGATATTGGTATACGATTTGTTAAAGCTAAATGTTTTAGTTATAAGCTCAAACTTTGAGATTTTTTCTTCTCTTTTGCGGTGTGCATAGGCGTTTAGTGCCAAGTTTACGAATAGCGGTTTCGCCAGTATTGTTATACTATAGGTCTTTAGCCAATGCTAGGATTATCTAGCAGTTCTCCAAATCCTCACAGTGGTAACAAATATTTGAACCTTACCTTGCAATTAAATGATATTTTTGTTGTTGCTGTTGCTTTTGACTGATATCGACAAGCCGTCTTTCAATATCAGAGGTCAAATGAAATGCATCGAGACAATAAGAACGGGCCATTTTAACAATCACGTAGATAGTGTATTTCAGGATAATCAGAAAATGTTTTCTTTTATTCAAAGGTACGAAACGTCTTGTAAAATCTATTTTGTAAAAGTTGTTGAAGGTATATCATTAAAAGAATATTTGGGAATTTGCATTAGAGCCGATTAATTTGTATTTTTCTGGTAGTTGTCATACCTCAAGCATTAAACCTATAAGATACACACCTCTGACATAAGTGGGCTCTACTAATGATAGATATGATATATTAGCCGCATGAGCTCTATCTTAGATTTATGAGGAGCTTTAGCTTAAAGAAGACTATTTCGTGAAGTCACCGAAACTTTGTTTTTCATACAGTTCAACCATGTTCTTGAATAAAATGATCTTAGAATGTTTCCCGAGTGTCGAAGATAAGGTTCTTTCTCGGAGTATCGTGAGAGAACCGATCCCCGGACGTCTTGTTGTGATTAAGGCGTCTGGCAAAAGACTTGTGCGCTCCTTGTGATTATGTCCCAAAATGTCACTTGCTGTCGATTCGATCATATCATGAAAAGAGATGAAGACTTTACCGGGTTCAGCACAGTATTAACGAAAGACGAACATATGGATGATACATCATAATTAGCATGCCTCCTAAATACCAATTTAACATTTCCTACAGGGAGTCACCCTTTGAATAGAAGTTGACATTCGGCTGTTACGACCTTCTCCGGAAATATTTCCTATAGCATCAAAAGGTCACATTACCCAACAGATAATTCGCTTTCACATGAACTACATATCGGTGCTATCAAAACTTTAAGAAAATGAACATGTGTTTCTTAGGCATGAATGCACCACGAGATGACTTCACAATTGACAAAGCAAGACACACACTAGGGTAGCGTGAAGACACCACAAAGTTAATCCTTGAGACCAAGCGGCTTTCTTTGATCAGATTGTTGTTTGTCAAAAGAATTTCATCTTTTACTGTGTTCATTTTACTTAATCCTTCAATAGTAAAAAGTGTTTGCTACAATGTTATATGATGCTGTAATCATCGATTCCAGTGATACAACTATGGTTTCGTAACCGCACTATATTTGCAGGATTTCTATTTTATATTTTGTTTCTTAAATTACATTGTTCTTTGTAGATATTGTTATCGTCCAATTTACAAGTCAATTTCTTATTTTGTTCCCGTTGTTCTCTGCACCCGAAGTGTTATTTGATGAAAACGATCTCACAATAAAGACTTAGCTATGAGACATTCAATAACTTCTTTTGAATTCTTCATGAGTTTTTCCTCCCACACATGCTCTGAGACATAGTCTCAGGCATATCAAGAAATTGGCAAAATGTAAAATACCTTTACCTCACGAGAGTTAAACTTAACGATATATCGTATATTGCATTAAACTATAACTATGTACTGCCATCATGAGATGTTGCTCAATTCAAGATATCGTCTGAGCAGCGAGCGAGATTCAAAATTTTACCGACAGGAAGGAATTCCATGGTCACTTCTACACACTAGATACATGTAATGTATTTTTTTTTCGATGATGACATTGTTGCTCTTCCTCTTTTTCCTTCTCCCATGACTCACAATAAAAAAGTTTGCAAAACTTTTTTTAAACTTGTCGCCAATTTCTTACACTAAATCTAGGTCGAAAATTTCTGACGAAATAGGTCAGTATCTTTTATCCACTACAAAGTATAAGAGATTGTCTCTGAACACGTCGGCGGTTAAATTTGTCAGACCTCATGCTGGCGTCGGGTCAAATTACTTCAAGATGACGCCAAACTAGGCCTTCACTCATGTCTCCGCCAGTACACCCTGCCTAGAGCGCACACAGGTACGCCTGACGGCCATTTTGAAGGTCGTATCCCAACCCACTTTCCGGCATTATGAAAAAGCACTTAACGAAAAACGACCAAAGTGTGCTTACATGCAGAATACCAATTACATAGCATGCCAAAACGACAAAGCCATCAAACATTCCCTATGGATGGGACTGAGGAAAACCATGCTATGGAAGACCACCGTGCGTATCGATATTTCTATTCTAGGACAGACAGAGGTAACAAACGAACTTTTGCTTTTCACGCAATAGATGGTGAGAAAAATTGTCTTATCTTGATATGTGTATCGGTATATGTCGCAGTGATTGAAAAATGCGTTAAATTCATATTAAATATATCAATTGTGGACAATTGTAAAGGAGAGCGAAGAGGAAGAATCCACAACAACACTGCAGGGTAATTTTTTTCCCTCTGTCGAAGATGTTTACTCACCACAATTCTCCGGAAAACACGTTGTGTTTAAAAGTTTAAAGGTGAGTAAAATTCGAAGAAGAATGTGAAAGTAAATAACAACGATAGTAGCTTCTCTAATATCTGTATGTACGAAAAGTACAAGTGATCCCAACATATTACAATTTAAAAAAGACTTTATTCGAAGGAAACTAAATTCATTTTCTAATGGTAGATTTACTTCGACAATCAGAGAGATATTTCGAAGGTAGTGACGTCGTCATCTCATTTGATTTCATGTCTGACTGTGATCAATATCACTCTTTGGTAAAAATACATCAAATTTGTCATATTTGTTTAATTTTCTTACTTTATGTCCCGTCAGAATGAAACTCCTTCAGTTCTGTTTGATCCTGACCTATTGACAAATCATGAAATGATTTTTTTTTTTTTTTTTTTTTTTTTTTTTACAGCAATCTCTTCCAGCAGTGAGATGGATGAAGAAAATACATACGGTAGGTTGCTCTGGATATGTAATATATTGAATATCAAGGGGATGAACGTGAAATAAAGAAGAAGTAAGACATGCATAGATATGTAGCTCTTTAATGTCCTTGTGATTTTTTACATTTTATAGCTGTCCTTTAAGTTGAGGCATGTCAAATTTCAAATTTTCAAGATTTAAAAAGACGGTAAATCTATTAAAGAAGAATGGCACAAGTGGTAAGTCAATCCGTCTGAGGGTTCCCTTACTTTAAGATCTTGATATTTAAACTATGGATTTAGATATAGCAGCACACACAGTGCTTCAGTAATTGTTATCAACTATTAACTTTTTGCATCACCTATAAGTGACTGTTGTTATTAATATATCGCCCAAGAAGAATGCTCTTAGAACACGGAATAATAATTGTAGGGCAGTGCACTGCGAATCACAGTGAAAATTCCAATCTTGATGTCTCCTGTAAGAAAAAAAATAGTCAGTGGGCGTTATTTCTGTTGCTGATGTGACTTGTGAGGAGTCCGTACGTTGCCTTTAAGTGGCTGAGAGGCGAGCAAATAATTTGCTCACCTGGGCGGATGGTTACCGTGGGTACCAAAAGACTAAGGCACAATACAGGCGGCTGGCCATTACGCGGGCTAAGCCACCATCACTCTGGATCCAGTGTACTTTGTACCATCCAACATGGCTCTCCAACGAGGCATCGCGAATTAGATTATGTGCTAAAAATTCCTAGTTAAGGTGCGGGCTTATTGGAAAAAGAGGGGGTTTATGTTAGAAGCTGCTTTTGACAGTGAATAGGTTGGAAAGGGCGCCCTAATTCGATTACCGGAGTGACGAAAACTAGCAAATTGACTCATGAGGAGTTGTAGTGCGAGGTTCCACTAAATTAAAGAGTGACGATCGAAAGACTATGTATATCCTCTAAGCAAGCGCGCATACACACACACACCTACATATAAACAATACACATATTCACATACAAATGTGGAAGCGTCTCTTTCGTTTGAAACAAACAAATTTTCGAAATCATCGATTAAAAAGAATGTACAGTATTAACTTGATATAACCAAGGAGGTAGGCTAATACCTCCCTTGTCCTTACTAAGCTGGATTAATATTAGAGAACAGACAGACAAATTTACACATGATTACCCTATCTATTTTCCACAAACAGTAGGCATTCAAGAGAACCGTTTCATCGCATTGATTCAAAGAACAACTGAAGAGGATACACAAAGTGCCAACCGATTTGTGTCCCTAAACCAAGGAAATTCCGCCGTGCGACCTAGCGGTGTTACAGATGACAGCAGCTAAGCCATACTGTGAAATAATGCTACGGATTCATATAAGAGCAATTCTGACAGTCGAGAGAGGAAGGAGGAGACAAACGAATATTCCCGGAAATGTTTGCCAAGGCAGACGTCTCTGCTTTTCAATAAGGTGACAACTGACTGTAAAAGAATCTAGTCACGGGATATCAGTTCACTGTATCACACCCGGATATTTGCAACAATTCCTACCATATTTTGCACACACTATTTGTCAAAAGCGTGTGTAGGTGTCCTTATCGTAATCATAATCGACCAGCAAAAACAATAAATCTCTCACAGCTAACATAAAGCACAGTGTAGAATACTCTATATCACCATTTCCCACAAGAGAGTAACTATTCAAAATTTTGATTTTACTATCGCATCAAACACAAATTAATAATTAGCGTCAGTTCAATGATCATCTTTCATATATTCAGCAGACTACCTTTTTCATCTTTGTATTTTTGATACGTACCAACCCTGGTTTGGACCCAAGGTTCTTTTACTTTTATTAGTTTTATGGGTCGTCAGATGTTAGATTTCTCTCTCTCTTTAAAAAAAAGAAATACTAACTTAACTGTACGCACTGTTTCTACGAAGTTTACTTTGTTAACTTTGAACAGTGTGAATTTTCATATTTACATTTTATCTCGACTGAATAAATGAATCATTCTTTGTCACTTATGTTTTCATTGATAAATGTTTAAAGGCTAGAGAAACAGAAAACACCTCTTTGTCGTGAACATAAATTCGTTCACGTTTCTATGAAAATTCAAATACTACCAAAGTCCTTAAAAATCATTGAATATCATATTTTACAACTGCTCCCCCCCCCCCCGAAAAAAAGACTATATTTTTTCAATAAATCTTAATACTTGATCTAATTAAGCTTTGTTTCACAAGTATTCATCAACTTACCAAAATGAACTCGGATATGTCTTCGTAGGAACAAGTTGATATTAATAGTTAAACGTTATATCATGTTTGAAGCATTGCAAAAGACAACCATCTTGGCAGGGTTTCTACTTTGCAGCTGAATTTTGCCAACTCGTCATATCGATTACACAAGAATACCGCCAAAGAGGGAATGTTGTCCAACCGATACCACTCCCTCCCTCTTCATACCTCGAATCCCCCCCCCCTCTCTCTCTCTCTCTCTCTCTCTCTCTCTCTGTGTCTGTCTCACTGAGATTGTTGGTGATGGCCGGCCCCATTACCTGGGTACACATTGCCCCAAGTTGCGGCACTTGGTCAATACTATATAGTCAGCTGAGTAGGTCTACAGTCCATTGTGCAGGTAAAGTCTGTGTCCTTCTCTACCCCTGTCTGTTTTCCCGACATTCGTTCATAGTTTGAAGTGAGGACAGCCTCCTCCACCTTACGGATATCGTCATCATACCATGATGACAGAGCAAAACGTTCATATCACATACAGATAACCTCACCAATTCTTTTTTTTTTCCTAAAGTGCACATGTAAGATCTACTTGGAAAGACCAAAGACATAATTATTATGAAATGTAATAAGTCATTTCGGAGTTATCTCATGTGAACATTATTACAAATGACATATCTTCTTTCTCAATTAGTTAGGCACTTCATTCGTTTTCAAGGCAAAATAATGCATAGGTTTGTCCGAAGTAACAATTCATGGATTTCATCAGTCATGTTTAAACAAAGAATGAACTTACGTATATGACCAGAATGGTCTGACAGCATCCTTTTCATTATTTTGCATTGAATGTATTGACAATCTTTCTATTCATTTTGCCAAATATTACTTCAGTTGTCACTCAGGCGGACGTGCTCGTAAGCACCATTTATAAGGATTACATTAATTATCATCAATCACAGACGGTCATCTCAGTAGATTTAAAAACCAATATGACCTGTTGGTACAAATGACATTTATTTTTCTGCTCAAGCCCAAAGTGGAACCCCGAACTGGCTTCTAACAGTCATGTAGCCGAGATTGACTGTACCGCCGAAACATCCTCACTGGTGTTACCATGGTTCAGACGAGAATCGGGGGGGGGGGGGGGACAAAACAAAATAAAACACAAGGAACAAGTAAGAGAAACAGATAGGCACATATCCACATAGTAGACAAACGCATTATTCTGCGACATGGTATTATATCTGACAGGCAAGGCGGCTCGCATTATAAGCTTTGTGCACAGATATATGTATGCGTGCTGATCATTGTATTATATATGTTCGGTGGTTGATCATGCATTCTCTCTCGGCTGCTTCAGTGCGTATCATTCGCCATAAGATGAGTCTACGAATCTATCATGAAATGGATGAGAATGATCTGTCAGATTGAAAGGGGGTGGGTTCATACTGTTCAATATTCTCCATATATGTACGTAAATTATACGATACAGACAGATCGATAGATATATAGGTAGATAGAGAGATAGATAGATAGATAGATAGATAGATAGATAGATAGATAGATAGATAGATAGAGAGAGAGAGAGAGATAGATAGTTAGAGAGATAGATAGATAGATGGATAGATAGATAGATAGATAGATAGATAGATAGATAGATAGATAGATAGAGATAGATAGATAGAGAGAGAGATAGATAGTTAGAGAGATAGATAGATAGATAGATAGATAGATAGATAGATAGATAGATAGATAGATAGATAGAGAAATGAAATAAAGATGCAGAGAAGAATGGTAAGTGGAAGTAGCTGTGTAGTTACAAGCCCCTAAATTTTCGGGCCTCATGCCTTTCGTCAGATCTTCAATCAAAGCACATAGGTGATTGTGGATTTAAGACGTGTGGGTGCAGGTTGCATGAAAGCTTGTAGGCATATAGAACGTACAGGTTACATTAGTGTGTGCATGGATGTGCTATATTTCTGTAGAAACATTCACACATAGTAATTTGCATATACATATGTATCATAAATTCCATGGCAGCACATAATTATGAAATTCTTGAGACATAATCACCTATTTTCGGTGTGCTTGTAATATGTCACAACACTGTTAATATCATAATATTATATAACATGTCGTAAAACGTTTTGCTACCTTTTTGAATGGGTCTATATGGGAATACAGTACATACATATACATTTTTTCTAAATATTTTGCCTTTGCATTGACAAGCTGGTCATGGGATACAAACGCCTATTTTGAGAACACTATCATGATTACAAGCTCGATACATAACTGGTGGGAATTCAGATCTGTTACCTACACTACTAGGTCGCCAACGACTTCAGAAGGAGAAACGGAATTGAAAATTAAAAACGAAACAAAGATTCCACGTCTTCCATTTTGTCTTTTTGTCGAAAAAACCCAAGGTATCAGGCACGGATAAGACGTACTGTGTAAGATTCGGAACAATGGATCGGACGCGTCGACGGACTGGCGAAAACAAGTCGGTCAATTAGTGGGATCGTGTGGTCAATTGGCGCACCAGGCGGCAAACTACATGGAGATAGCAAACCTTAACCCTCGTTGGAAGACTGAATTCTTTTACCACTATAGGTTAAACACTGGATTGGGCAATAGTCTGAGAATATTGAATATAGCAAACAGTACGTAACATTCAAAACAATATTTGTTAATTTCATCCAGTTTACTGTAGTGCTCGATACTTGCAAGGTATATAGTTTATACGAGTTTTCTATGGTATAGAGCACAATATTGCTCAAGAGAATAGGATATCAACAGGCACACATTGAAATAGCCTGAAGGGGTATTTAGGATTACAGATGATATCATCTAGTGATCAGTCGCAACCATGGAAAAATCATGGGTTGTTGTTATTATGTTTTTTTTAATAACGTAATCATTAGGATATGGTAGCAAGAGGCTATAATCAATCAATGATCTTCATTAATCAATGACTATTTTGACTATAGGCTATTTTCTGAAGAGTTCTTTAAGGCTACAGAAGGTGGATATCTGACTGGAGACACTTCAGCAAATCAGCTTGTCGAGAGAAACACCCACTTAGCGAGCTTACCCCTCAGGAGAGATTTTATCACATTGGTTGACAGTGCACTAACGTGGACACCAGGGTCGTCATAGTAACAGGTTAAGTGATTATTACCTATCAAACATTACAGTCTAAATTTTCAGACTTTTACATTTGAACAACTAAAAATTAGAGGGACTGTACTGTTCTGACTGAGGTGAGGATTCAGGTTTATTATTTTTGGTGAGATAATGAGAAACCTCTTATTTTATTCATTTCAAAACCGATCTTTATCGAATAAACGTTTAATTCCCCTTAGAATTGTATGCTCTCTAACATTTCACAGAGTGGTTTCTAAATATCTCACAAAACGTTGCAAGCTGAATCCTCACCTCAAACAGTACTGTACAGTCGATTTAAACTGGGTACAGAGTTTCAGATTTTATCAATGTTTATAGTGATCAGGATAAAGAATAAAAATGTTTTCAAAATTGATAAAAAAATTGCAATGAACAAGGATGATGACATGGCAGCCTCACCATAGAGAATGCATGAGTTGGGGCTCAAGTAAGCAGAACAAAAGAAGAAGGCATGCATGGATTCTACGCAGGTGAACTTGTTGAGCAAGCGATATGTTAATGGAATTACACTGCTACATTTCTGAAATATGTGAGGCTCCTATGTCATCAACATTGTTCAGTGTAATTTGTTTAAGATTTCCAGAGTATTGGTGTCTCTGCTCAAGGACCACAATAAATTCCACAAATCTATACATGGAGCTGTCGATTTATGTACTAGATGATGTGAAATTTTGAAAATCGTCCGAAATGCCTCTTTAAACGTAAACACGTAAACACTTGCAACGAGGTCAAACAAATATTTCTCAGTCTGAAACGCTTTTCCTTCTTATCACATGTCAATACAATTGATATCATGTATAGAATAATATCAAAATTCCCGATAATACAGAAAAGTTACCAACAAGAAAAAAAAAAGACGTTTCTATATCTTCCAAACACGGAGAGGACGAAAGTTGCCCAACAGCAAGCTGGGTCCATCGTTCAATACATAGATTCAAAATTTGGGATTAAAAAAACAAAACAAAAACAAAACAAAACAAAAAAAACAAAACAAAAACATGTCGCGCAAAATGTTAGACCAACAAACAGACTAGCGGATACAGCTTTGCTTACCCAGGGTCGAAGGTACACATCCGATAAAGCATTATGACTGTAAAGCCGCATTGATAGAGATTTAAATGTCCATGAGATGTTGATGTAAACCATATGTACACAGACACACTCACATTTTAGTACACAGTCATATGCACATATAGCTTGAATGGCCTGATAGAAACGTACACAAATACATGCTTCTGTGTATTTATTCAAAATACCTTTGACTGTATGATATATAGGCAAATTGGTTGAGCGATAGAAGTGAAATTACTCTGAGTACATTTACAAGTGGAGAAGTAAAGAAAAGGCAGATATAGGAAGAGAGTGAGAAAGAGAGAGAGAGAGAGCGAGAAGGAAAGGATAGAAGGACAAGAGAAATATAGATAATATCATCATAAAACATACTCATCGTAATATCGTCATTCGGCAAAATAATCACATTGTCAATCCAGACAAATTGAATAGGGAAGTTATTTCTGAGCTGGTATTGACTTTCCCTGCCAACGAGGCTGAGTTCTCCTCTTTCACGTACAGACTGCGGGACTAAATTGTGTTTACCGATTGGATTAGCACAATTTGTGATTGTAATTATCACCCAATTACAATAATGATATTCCTTCGGGAACCGGAGTGAGGCATTTTAATCAGACACGGAGCCGTTGTGTTCAGCGTGTCGCTTTTTTTTAGCAGAGAAGAATCTATTACACAATTTGCTACAATGATGACATTATAGATATACAACAAATACACAGATATCTATCATGTACTAATCTAGTAGATAATAGAACTATGATAACATATTTTGATTGCATAATCAGATTTAGATCAGTTGCCTGAGTGAGATGATTTGAACGGGAAGAGCTTTCACTTTCCATTCATCAACATTGGTTGACTGTCCTCTTCACGTAACTAGCAGTCTTGACCATGGAACGTCATACATCACAAAATGTCTTTCTCTTTTTTATACTTCTTTTTGCCCTTTGTACTTTGATATTTTATATTTTCGATATGTTCACATTGATATCTGTTCCCTGAAACCCGCAGTTACAAGCAATGCTGTTGCAGCTCCTTCATATTTTACATCTTATTGAAACTAATGTATTATTTAGATCTTGTGTATGCAGATATCTTCGTAGTTATAATCCACTGTTTATTTTGTCTTTTGCATTATTTGTTTTTTAAGATATATATATATATTACCTCAATGTCAAGCGAAACGTTAAAATAAATGGCCGGAACTGTTCATTAAGTCTCGAATATGAGACGGTGCTGTTTCAGTACACAGACCAACTAAAGAGAAAATATTTCGCAATATCTATTCTCCCCCTCCCCCACAAGGCAGGCTCACTGATAAATGTGAATAAATTTCACCACCGATAGATACTTGTTGAAAGCAGAATAAAGAAGTACTAGAATAAACCATGAACACGTGTTCATAGTGTTATCAAAAGGAAACTAAGCATTTTATTAGATGACAGTCAACACATTGATTGATTCTGTACATTATTTTGTTCAAGTTTTCAGTCTGTTTGCTTCCTAGTTCTTTCTGTAGCAGTGCTGCTATTTTCGTCTAAAAGTGACTTAGTTCTACATCTCATTTCCGTTCTACAACTACAGAATGTACTTTCGTTATATACAACTGATTTCGTCTTACCAATGGTATGTACATGACAGACTGCATACTAGACAGTGTTTTGGTTTTTACCTCCTTCAACACACACACACACACACACACACACATATATATATATATATATATATATATATATATATATATATATATATATATATATATATATATATATAATATGCAGCCCAGAGGAACGTCATATCACGTGTGACGTTGGACAGACGAATGGTGCCCGACTACCGGCAGGGATACCATTATTGTTTCGATTCACTCGCTGATAAGGACATTTCATTCATTGCAATTAGACGGGGACGATTTGATTTCCGCTCAGACTACATATTAGCGTCGGTATCGCGATTCTCTTTTTGATTATGTTAATCATCGTATCGGTTAATGGAATGTAAAAGGCGCCAAGACACAAGTCACGGTGACAGGAATAAATGCAAATTGATTGCATAATACCTGTATCCCTCACTCAGAGAGAAGACAGATTTTATTGAATAGTCTATTCTATAGTTCGTGAGATTTAAATCTCCTTACATGGGTGACTAAGAGATATGGTTGTTGAGTTGTTAATCCTATATAGCTTAAATCATATTTGTCTTTCTGTTCATTACACACTAATTTATTTGTGGAACAAATTATCTACCAGCAGACTTTGAACTTTCTTAAGAAGTTGGATGGATCTAAGCCGGAAAAAAAAAGTTATTTTGGCCAGAGTGAAAAAATGTCTGTATGTTGTAAATATACTTGCTCGCTTTTGTTTGGGCATTTTTTTTTCTTTGGTGTTTTTTTCTTTTGTGCTTAGTTTTATATTTAACAGGTATGGATGTCGAGGGCATAGTCGGGATTAAGGGGGCAGACATTATGTGAAATTCAAAGGGAAAATATCACCTACGTTGACATGACGTAAGCAGTATACAACCTTCAAACAACTCTACTACATTTTGCCACGAGTTCTGTGTTTTATATTTTATGTGTTAAATGATTTGTCAACCGTTCCTAACACATCTGACAACAGATGATAAATACAGGAAATTGTGCGTTTTGCAGAAACGTTTTGATCTGTTTATGAGTATGCAATATGATGACTAAATCAATTATGAAGGATTAACAGGCGACAAATTATTTCCAAAGTGATACAACTAGGAAAGCAAGTGATCTGTATTTCACCGAAATAACAACCAGTCACATGCTGTTATCACGAACACGTGACTGTGAGGGTGAAAACTCACAGATATCCCAAGGTGATGATGTTAGTGGGGCTGACACCCAGACATCAACATTGTTTTATTTGTGTCTGGACATTCCTTTCTCTTTCTACCGTACTGCTTCCTGTACAGACCTCCTACACATAGGACCACTACGTGAATTATACCAGTATGTATGGCAATGAGATTTCACCCTCAAAGACAAGACACACGGAATCCATACAGTATAACATCATAAACTACATCATTGCTTCTTCTTTTTTCTGTCTAAATCGGCATACAAGAAATATAACAGAAAATAGATGAAGAACAAAAATCAAATCGTATGCAGAGTTATCGATCCAGAGGAATTTGCCGTTGTGGTGATGGAAAAATGAAACATAGAGTGCATCAAACTGCGTTGCCCTTCACATGATAGCGCACATAAACTATAAATCAAAATGGCAGAGAAAATTAAATTGACCGAGATCGTTTGCTTCAAAGTGCGTTTCATTGTCTTAAAGGTAACTCCAATGGCGCCAGCAAACATGATCAAAGTGGAGGTTGAATATGTGCGAGGCTGAGTAATGTTCCTAAATATACCTATACACACTATTCATGATCGGCACACACAATAGGATGAGGCTGAGGGATCAAGTCAATTTTAAATCATATGAATCATTAAGAAATACCCAACAATATGTTGGATTTAGTAATCTGATGTATAATCATTGATTGAATGAAATGATTTTAGGTATATGCGAACATGTCAACATAACATGTGTACGTTAAAAGAAACTTTTAATGACGAAAATCGGTCTTCGTACTTCTCAGTTCTATCTGAAATATTAATCTAGAATCAGAAAAACACAATTATTCCGATCTGTTACTGCCATCAGCTTCAGAGGTGAGACACAAAGGCATTTCACTTCAGTAGATAACGTTTTGCTCCAAGAATGGTATATACATAATAGTTTTGTATGTCATCTCATTATGACCACTAAAAGATACTGTATAAGGTCTAGACTGCACTTCTTCATTTAAAAGTATGTCTGCTTGAAATGAGTACAGTATATAATGCAGTGTCCTGGATGCCATGAACGGCAATACGGAACAGTTCTTTCTGACAGTGTACGGTAAGTGGTGACGCACTATACCCTGCACCTTTAAAGCTCTGTAAACAGAGACTCAAAATGACACATCCGTTTCTTTTGCTTCCTACAGGGTTCAGTGCTGGCTGATAAGCCAGTTGTCTGTCTATTTTCTCTGCACATTAGGCCGTCAACCGTCCGTCATCCAAAACAATATCTGAGCTATGGCTCGGTTGCCCCAACCTCTGGTAGCAAAGACTGCCTTTCCACACTCCGACCGGTATTTGAATCACAAAGACAATAATAAATCAGACCTTTGCTTTCTTCATCTCTTAGTTTCACTTTCGATTTCCACTAGCCTATATTCCCATCCATACAAGTCTTCCGTAAAATTGCCCCCGTTCATTTAGGAGCAAGTATTGAGACTGGCGGATGTTATGAAATAGCTCTTGCAAGCAAATAAAAATTTACATCTCAAAACCTCGCGGTCAGTGGTAAGAAACCAACAACAAATGTCATATATAGTTTGCGTCAAATATGGCTTTAGCCCTATCGAGGAATGTATCATTCAACAAGAAAGTGACGTCTGTTAAGATAGAAGACTTTTTTTGGGGGCCAATCAGTGACCCTAGACCTATTTATTTGTATTTGTTTTGTTTGTTTGTTTGTTTGTTTGTTTGTTTGTTTGTTTGTTTGTTTGTTTTTTTTTGGGGGGGGGGATATGGAGCACGTTGTGTACAACAAAATCGCTCAATAATAGTGCGTTTGAGAACCTGAAATCACAAAAACGCGCATTCGCACTTTTTGATGCTGAACCTTCCTACGTGATCGCGACGAAGCAAGTACTTCCGGGGGCAAAGATACCATCAGTCATGGTATGGGCAAGGAGGCGGCCCGGTAGGTAGAAAAGATACAAGCGAACACGATAGATATCGGTTGATGGATACTGTTTCACACTGAATGACATCTTTGCAGGCAGTACGTGTAGTAATCGATGGTACTGTCTGTTACATAGACTGTAGTGGAGAGACCGACATGGTTACCTTATGTCACGTGACCATTGACTACAATGTTATACTGTCGTTGAGACACACTGCATTTTTCGCACACGACTTGTGAATACACAACCGAATATATCTACTGATGGCGTGTCTCCTTTAATTCTGAGTCTCTGCGGTTTGCTAAAACGAGTGTTCATATTAATGACGACTGTCCAGCTTGAAAATGACAGCCCCTCGCCTAATATTGTCCAGTGCGAGACAGGATGAGTCAAAGTAATACTCGAGGCCAGAGGCGAGGAAGTGTGTATAGCGATGTGTTATGACAAACAATCAAAGTGAGATAGCATCATTAACGGTATTCCATAACCATTCCTGTTCTCTCACGGTTAATTCACTCTCACTCACCTCTCTCACTTCCTATCTCTCTCGTGAACTTTCAGGCAGAAGACATGACGGAAGCCAACTGTGAGTTGTATTCTTTCTGGAGCTTACGGTAATATTGGCCTATGTCAAGAGATCTACCTGTGGTAATGCTGGACCTATACCCATCTCTGCCCAACATACAGTATACACCATGCATTACATCATGGTACATAAATGTACATCAGTTGTCAGATGAGAATAAATGAGTTCGCAGATAGGAGAAAATGGGGGAAGAGGATACTGCTGTAACAAAGGTTAGATGAAATGTTTGGTAATACAGGCTACTTTTTTTATTCTTCATATATATATATATATATATATATATATATATATTATAGTATGTGAAAAATTTGATTGAAATAATCAACTGGTAATAATGTACGCACAAACGCCGACAAACTTGTAACTTTGTACAGTTCATTAGTTAAATTGATGTATCATAATATTACCTTTCCTTGATGCTTTCCCGTCAGTCTGAGCGTTTTCATAATTAGGTTCCTGAGCATTGTTCGTATTGTTAATTTTACGAGTATTCAGAGCCAGAATAACTGAGACAATTATTTTTTTATGTAGTAATGATTCAAAAGACATCGCATTTTGTTGAACTATAATCGACGTGCGCTATTCAATATTGGTACACCTATGAGACGTGTTTTTGCATAGTAAGTAACGCGATAAGTATGTAAATGAAACTGAATGTGTAGGATTTTGATTCATTTCATTTTATTTTCTTTCTTCTTTTTTTTTTGTTAAAATGTTCCATTACTTTCAATGTTCTTTACCATGTTGCCTTTTATCAACGCCATGGTATGGGATCCCGTCAGACAATGAAATGGTATAGGGGGACATGAAAAGGTCTCTTGTTGCTTCTACACACTGACAAGTGTACTGCTAATGTTTTCCATTCAGATGCATTCGTGTGTTACGGAGTCCTTTTGTTGTACGTGTATAAAGCAGAAGGAACAGACACAGAGAGGCGGGGTTTCTAGACAGACTAACCTAGACACTATTTTCTTGGAATAATAGCTGAAATAAATGCACTCCATACATTTCATCAACTGGCACACTGAAGTGAATTCATGCTCCAAAGCACTCGTTATTCTGGCAGACAGGTAAAGGTGACACTATGACATTACGGCGAGCTGAGCAGACGAGGTTATAGAACACACAAGCTCTCAATATTAACTAAAGTATGTTGACTTGCTTTTTCACGTCCTTTATTGCCATTTTTCAGTTTCTTTAGTATTCTAGTCTCAATACGTTATGATGATGAAATATACCACGCCGTAAAGATATTACGTTTTGTCGCAAGACAAATATCGTTGCGTAAAGTCCATTGATGAGGCAGGATGCGAGCTAATTCTAAATTCAAACTAATAAAACTAAAATATTTCATCAAATGCCATACTGGATGATAAGATCTGTAATTAGAGTCCGCACATAGATACAAATTTTGATCCTAAATGACAAACGATGGCAAGACGAACAAACACACCGATATAACCAATCGTGCCTTATCAGATTTAATCATATTTCTCCACTCTCACGTTCCTTTCATTAGTATTTCTTTTAAATTAAACTTCATGACAATTGACTAGAAACCGTACTAAACATAGTGTTGTTGTCATTATTGATTCTTCACCAGCAACGAGAAGATCGTTTTCCTTATTGTGTTGCCATGGCAGCAAATCTCATAGAAATAGCTGGAGGGCATATGCACTCCACACGAAAGATAAAAGCGACTGAAGCAATTCCCAAGAAAAAGCTATCATAGTCACATATTTCTTCTACTACAGTAACAACAATACGAGACCCTGCCTGAGGTATATCAACTGGGAGAATGTGAAATGAGAAACTTGAAATGAGTATATTAACATTTGCCGGCTGCGAATCAATCAGAGAGAGAAAGAGGAAGAGAGAAATATAACGCAAGCTCGTGATTTTGAGCTCGATTTAACAAAATGAAAACTGCATCCAATTTTGTAGAAAGACACCGTTCACGCTTTATTCGTTTAAAGAATAAGGATTTACAGTGACACGGATTTCACGTTGACATTATGTGTAATCCAAATATGAAACGGAACCTTAGGATTTTCCTTTAGATTTAACTAGTTGAAGTAGAGTTAGCCGGGAGTGACATACAAGGAATCTTCACGATTTATGTTGTTTACTGATTGTTATTCGGTAGGTGCAAAGTAATAACATGTTTTGGTCTAATAATTGACATTCATGCCTATATACATTACCCTACGACCAGACATGTCTTGGAGCATCTTTCTGCACAGGGTAACTGTAAAATCATTGTAAAATCAGGTTAAAGTGTTGGATTTGGCTACGGGCAGATTTGAGCATACTCTCCTATATGTCTTGATGATATGATTTAAGCTCGAGGCTAATTACAAAATACAGAGTTTATTAGCACCTCGTTTTTAGCATGGTCCATTTAGCATACCGTATATAAATGTAGAAGCAATATTTGACTGGAATGTTAGGCGACGTGGTGAAGTGTCTGAGTTTGTTTCACTCAACGCCGGCAGCGTCCGTATGGCACTGACACTCACTACTGCTCATTACCATATGAACGAGTGAGTAAAGTAATTTCATGTCTCATATGAAGGTATTAAGCATGTGAATTCAACGGGTATTTTTTTTTTCAGTCGACATGAGTGTTGATATCAAGTATGAGTTATTCATCTTACAAGAGCACTTCGTTTAGCAGGTTAAACTATTTGAACAAATTGCACACACAGATCTGCGTACAGGCATGAATACAAAATGCTACCCAAACACGTATAGAGCTTTAACTGTTTCAGGCATTGTTTAGTTGTGGATATCGAATCATAACTGCCAGCAGGTGATATGAAACATATATTAAGTTAACGCTTCACATTTAACACGAACTGGATTGTTGTTGCTTTTTTCAAGATCAAACATCACGTATTGGAGACAGGACTCTTGGCTGTCGAAACAACTACGCCGACTACTCACCCCCCCCCCCCAAAAAAAGACCTACAAACAAACAACCAAACCAAACCAAACCAAACAAACACACCTATAAGCGAGCTTCTACGATATACACCGCTCCGAAATGAGATTAAAATGCTGTCAACACAAAATTCGTGGGGTTTTATGAGACCCTTACAATTAGTTATTATACATCTCCCCTAAAAAAGAAAAAAAGAGACAGTATGTTGCTTCTATCGAAAACTTGAGCGACTGGGAAAAAACATTTTCAAAGTAAATTTATTTCTTTTAAGAAATCAAGAGGAGAGATGAAAGTACCACAAGTCATTCGTTAGTCTGAAATTTTATTTATACATGATTTGTACACTCTAAGAAATGAAAATGAGTAAACAAGTTCAGCATCTAATATAGGAGTTGTTCGAGTTAATAGAGCTGTACACAATATTATTAAAACCTTATTTTGATTCCATTCTAGTGAGTTTATCTGGGTCTCAAAATTATATTTAATGTACATTTTCACTCAATACTATAGCAAAGCAATACTCAATGTATATGCAAACACAAAATCTGATAGAAAAAAACAACTTGTGTTCATTATAATGGAAGTGGTATGTTGATTTTATACTGACGTTATTGGGAATTATTTGGAAAATCAGCACAGTACACACATTGATCTGAGTAAGTTTGTTTTGTTTTGTTTTTATCCGCAATTACTATACATCGTTGATGACTACATTAGATAATGACTCGTGGCTTAGGGTAACAAGTCTAGCTCGTCAATATCTTAGTATTACTAAGCAGGAAGTAAACTCGAAGGTATTCTGAACATCTCAAAATTGCATCATGACATCGTGCATGAGGTAATGGCGCTATTCCATCTCAGATCGATGAAGAGGAAAGTTTACGATCCAGCGCTGCGTAATTTAGAATCACTTTACCTCTGTGAGCAATATACGAGCCCTATGGGCAAATTTTGCCCCTTACAATTTGATCGCGGGTAATTTAGTGGCTCGTTGATGAATGGGAAATGGGGTCAATGATGGTAGAAGCTTGCTGAATGTCATTGCATCCTAACACAGGCCTTCCAGTTGCCATGGCAAAGTCATCGACCAACTTAAGCTAAACGACAAAAATTGCCCTCCGCCGGCTGAGCACCGAGTCCCTAAAAGTGCAAACATTGCCTCCAAACAGCTCCTACACAAACAAATCTCCAAGACTCAATATCACAGTATGAAAGCTGTTCCGAGAAGTCCATCTTCTCTGTGAACGAATATTACTTCCAATGACGTAAGCCAGACTGAGACACTTCCATCATGTACATGTTTTCTGAATGTAAGGAAAGTTACACAGCAGGCTAACAGGAAAACATCATTCTTAAAATTTATGTAGCCCGTGTAGACCATATACGCTTTCCCCCTTCCTGGGGGAGAGGAAGGAGAATTACTAGCCCACCTTCGAAAAGTCATGATACCTCATAAAGAAAGGAAATCAACCTGCAAACACCATCATTTTCACCGCGTCTAACTGCAAAAGCTTTCCATCATTTGGTGAAACGTATTCTGCATAAATGAATGCAAAACACAAGATTATTATTTTCCTTCTCAATCTCGACATACACTTTATTGGCGAAAGCTTTTCATTTCTTATAATGCCGCGGAGAACATAATGAAGTTATAATTCTGACTGTTTCAGCTAATTCTTAAGATTAAATTATGTACAGCTTTCTTTTATAGAGGACCAAGCCTATTTCTGAAAAAAAAAAATCTGTTTTGATTGTCATCAGTATAATCAAAATGACTGAAGTAAATATTTCCCCAAAACAATTTATCTCAAGGGCTTAATAATCATTGCAATTCAAATCGAACTATATATGGTTAGCAAAACTTCAATGGGGGATGATTTCTTTCCAAATACTCTTTTCCTTTTATTTCTATTGAGATATTCAACACTACAATTGTATTATCATTATATGTATCATCATGGTACCAATACTGCGTTTAGAGGCACTGAACAGTATATCCATGCTGACAGGTTAATAATGTATGACTATGAATATACAAATTCCTAAATTGTTAGGTTGAATTAACGGTTTCATGAGAGACTGGTTGTATATTTCGTTCCATGGCTGCTGCTATAGTAAACCTAAAATCATCCGATTTAATGTATGAGCAGGAAGGTGTGAGTGAATGTCTTATGTAGATATAGAAATACATCTTTCTTCTCAATTCAAATATAGAATTCTGTCTCTAGCTTGTACTCATTATTCTCTCCCCAAAAGACTAGCTTTGAGTATATCTTAATAATTTTAATTATAAAAAATAGCAAATCACAGCAACCATGGTTTTAGAAAGGACATAATCAGGCTTGACTCATAATCACATATTAATCGTGACGCTGCATCGTTCTCCTCACACACTGCGTGGCTCGCTGGGATCAATGGATAGTGAAGTTAATTAAGTGAAGGGAGAGTACTATTTTGCAGAAGGATGTTATTGTTCGTGAGGCGGCTTCAACGGGAAGGAGGAAAATGGACAAAGGATATCAACAGTTAAAGGAACTGTTTCACTTTTCATATTCTGTTTAAATTTTTCATGGTGACACACACGCTCATTCGCTACAGAGTCAAAGCTCCTTTACCATCGATCGTGATAGATAAAAAAAAGACGTTATTGAGGTCATTTGTGTTATGTGTGTATATATTTATGTATTGCTAACTGATCAAATTAAATATGTGTTTTTCGCATTTATGCAGTTATCCATTTGTCTATGTTTAATACTGATATCCGTTCTCCGTATATAGTAGGCCCTACCGTCCCTCTTATCAGGAGAAGATAACAGAATAGCAAAAAGCATAAAATGAAAAACAAATATTTCTGGGAACATTTTCTATTTTTCATTGTGTGTGTGTGTGTGTGTGTGTGTGTGTGTAACACTTTTTTCCTCCTCTTCTTTATATGCACTGATACACATGTGCAATAATCATGCAGAAATCAATGAATCATATCCAATCAAATCAACGAATACACCGCCTTCCTTCAACAATTTAATTTAAATTGTAAGTCATTTTATTGATTTTATTCATACTTTTGTATGTATTACAGGGATGGTATATTTTTGTATGCATTACAGGGATGATATATTTTTGTATGCATTACAGAGATGGTATATTTTTGTATGCATTACAGGGATGGTATATTTTTGTATGCATTACAGGGATGGTATATTTTTGTATGCATTACAGGGATGGTATATTTTTGTATGCATTACAGGGATGGTATATTTTTGTATGTATTACAGGGATGGTATATTTTTGTATGCATTACAGGGATGGTATATTTTTGTATGTATTACAGGGATGGTATATTTTTGTATGCATTACAGGGATGGTATATTTTTGTATGTATTACAGGGATGGTATATTTTTGTAAGTATTACAGGGATGGTATATTTTTGTATGTATTACAGGGATGGTATATTTTTGTCTGAGATGGGTGATTCAGATGTTAACTTTTTGCAAGATAATTAGAAACGTCTTATAAAATATTAAAGAGCCTACAATTCTAAGAGGTATTCAAAGTTTATTTGGTGAAAATTGGATTTGAAATGGCCGAGATATCAAAAACAAAACAAAACAAAGTAAAATAAAGTGGTCCTAATAAAGGGTGGGTTGTCGCACCTTTTACTATGAAATCTTTGTTTTTCGACATCTCAGCCATTTTTAAACCGAATTCCATCAAATAAGCTTTCAATTCCTCTAAGAATTGTAGGCTTTTTAACATTTCATAGGAAGGTACTCATTATCTCACCTCAACCAAAGTATGCTATCCCTTTATCTAAATTACGCAAACATTATCTGATTTATTAAATCTTCAGTCGCTTTTTTAATTTCATTTCAAGTACAGGGTGTGTGCCAGAACTGTTCATAGATTTTTTTTTTTTCACTAGCGTTAATACTGTCTACTTGTTGAGGCCAAAATACAGACCTTACCAGGGTATTCTGCAACATTTAGTGTATCTTCAAGCTGCCCGCATTCCTACCAAGCAGTTACCAAGTGGATGATAAGTACGCCAATGCATGCACTAAACCAGTGCGCACTTTGGACCCAGCGCATTTATATTTTATCTTCTGCTTCTTCTTTTCCTCCGTCTTGTTCTTCGAGTACACTGTCTTTTAGCCACTCGAATTCAAAAGATAACTTGTCCTTTTCCCATTTGAATGGCATAGATTATAGAATGAAATGTTACATACGTAACCTAGGGCCTTAGACAGCAATTCGACTGATTTGTTCTCCCCTGGATATAAAGTATGAATGACGGAGAGAGAAGTGGAAGCTTCAATCCGTTCAAGAGGGCATTGTATTGTGTGAAGGAGTCTTAACATCCAACAATAGTTACAGTCTTCACCCACATCGGGACTGGTCAACTCATAGTACATCAATTCGCTACTCTAAGCGATGACCAACTTTACGATAATACTGCCAGGAGGGGGAGAAACAGAGAGAGAGGGGGGGGGGGGGGGAGGCAGAGAGAAAGAGAGAGGCAGAGAGGTGTCTGTAATAAGATTATTCACTTTATCTTTATCTGTGTATTTTCTTGCTTCAACATTTAAGAATGTCTTTGTATTTCGATACAAGAGTAGACATAGGATCTTATTTGAATTACAAATGTACATTCGCAGTACACTGAAGTAAAAATTGGGGCCTCCTGCCTTGATTCTGAATCCTTTGTCTACCAGAGGTCTAAACGAGAGGTAGGCCATCTCCTCCAATTCTCTATCGTCTCACACTTGCTGTTTCTTAATCTCACTTGTCTGTTTATCGATTTCAAATTTGTTTTAACCTCTTGCCTGGTTGGCAAACGATGTTTGCTACATTCTGGTTTTATTAACCATTCATCTGAAGATTAGTCATCTTTGTATTGATATCCGCAAACGCATTTCCATCTTGGGGAACTTGTCTACAGAGTGTTGTTTAGGGTTGGAGACTACCAAGTCTCACTCCAAATAAATATTTAAACTGTGAACTCCTGTGCGGATCCAAATTAATACGCCTTGAGAGATTGGAGAGCTCAACGACTGGTCGATGTAGGGGAAGTTAAGCCTCATACTGCCTTTGGACTCACTTGTAGAAGAGGACGAATGGTATGACTTCTTTTATTGGCCACAGATTGCAGGTAGTGAAGATTGAAGGGGTTAAGACAATAATCGATTTGAGAGATAAGATCCTGCTCAAGCTGTCTTCATGATGCAATGACGCGTATTATTGTATGTATTGTGTGAGTAGGGAGAGATTAGACATGGCTACTGAGAACGGAACGCCCAAAAATGGCGGGTTCAAAGCAACGTTATGCATCGTCAAAACTCTTACTGTCATTATAGGTCCAAACAATGACTAATGATGTCAATAACAAGAATTGTAAAAGCGAGTACTATAGTCTGAAATTGGTGCCTTACGACATTAAAACCATGATATCTTTTTCACTTTAAGAATAAAAAGTTTACAGCTTGGCCCAACATTTTAGTTGAAGGGTTTGCTCTAAATATTAATTCATCTTCACATACAACAATGTACTGTAGCAAACCGTCAAGTGTATAAGAATGCATAATGTATCCTAACTTACTTTGCGTTTTCGTATATCTGAGAGAAGTATGATTGTTAAAACAAAATAGCTTGTTTGCTTCTTTAATTCCATCACTTATTTCAAAATAGGCAAAACTGGTTGATTTCTTAGAGGTCTTTGAGAAAACGAAAGCAAATTCATATTCACGTCCTATGCCATATGGATGAACGGTAAATACTGAGAGAGGAAAGGAGGTCAGTGGAGATATGTAGAAAAGGGGTAAATGTAGCATTGATATAACAAACTCAAAAAGGTCTGCACATACTTCTTTCAGCGAATGTGAGGGTATTAGTCATTGGCAGTGTTGTCTTGGCAGTGTATTAAGATTGTAAGAATATTAGCTGTGATAATCATAACGATTAAGCTACTTAGATGAGTGCTGGGATGTTCACTGGTTGAATTGTTGGATTTATAAATGAATAAATGCAAAACATTTATTAAAATAATCTGTTAACACATCGATATCGTAATTACCTTTACAACAAAGGGCAGAGTCACTCTTTCTCCTAAGGTGTGACATTCAAAAATTCATTCAAAACAATCTATTTGTCTGGAGTATGTTTTTACACTTCTTGTATTGACCCTTGCAACACCTAAGCATTTCTATCAATGATTCTATGCAAATGTTATTGAAGTCCACCACATGCATGTATTTCATCGCATCGCTATGCAGGGCGATCAATACGGAAATCAATAGTCTTTCTTCCAATGCAAAGATGTAATTCATCCGACGTTTGTCCGTGAGACTATGGCATTGTTGACGAAACAAGGGAATTGTTTGAGATATACATGACTTGATATTCCAGAAGCAAGTGTGGCGTCCATTTTTACATGTCTATACGTTATGCACAAAATGTTATGAACAGCATGCTATACACGTCTCAAGTCACAAACTCATTTCACTGACATTATTAATTTAGTAAGATTTATCACAACAAAGTTATCTTTGACGTTTTGTCTGGGCAATTCTATAATTCTCCTGCCACTTTGTGGTCGGTTGGAGGAGGGAAATTTCGTATGGGTGGTCTGGAGTCTGCGACATCAATGTTCTTTTCTTTCTTTCTTTTTTTATTTCCCCCCCCCCCCCCCACCCCCTCTCCGTCTTGCGCCAGGACTGTGTTGCAATTAGCAGGTCGGACTAAAACCGTCAGAATTCAAACAGGAAAATTTGCTGACATTCTTTTTACGGCAGATTGCCTTACCATAGTACTGAAATTCTTCAGAACATTTCACAATACCCAGTCCATTCCTTTTATCTAAATAACAAAAAACAACCCATAATTTGCATTCCGAGGCGAACACATGCGATGAATTTGCGACAATTCCTTCACTTTCTATGTTGTGACAAGAATACAGTTACTTTGAACTTTCTAACTGCTGTAGGAAAGATCTGTATACATAAAGCAAAATCTTAAAATTGAACTGTTCTGAGATTTTGCTTTGACATTTACCGCATTCATGCTACTCAGTGCATATCAATGTACCATGTCAATTGAAAAATCTGGAAAAAACACGATCCGGTGAATGAATGTGACTTGAGCCTGAGACGTGATGAGAAAGAAGTGAGCTGTAATCAAAATTGGCTACATTGCATGTTTTGATGATTTATGATTTATGCACACCCGATGATAAATGAGATATGGACATAGATCTATATATTCAATTTCTTAATATCAACCTAACTCTCTCCGATCTTTTCTCTCTCTATGTGTATTATACATTTACATCTATTTACCGTCAATTGCTTTACTTACAGTGTATACACCAACGCCCTCACCCTCTCCCCATCCCCCCCCCCCCCTCTCTCTCTCTCCTTTTACTTCCTTATGATATTTAAATTGTATAAAGAATTCTGCATTTTGTTGACATTTGGTAAAACTTCGTGTCTGGTGTCTTACTATATTGTTACTAAGACAAAAAAATGGTTTCGATACCGAAAGATTCAAAACATGGGAACTTCATGTAAAATTCTGCTTTTCGCTCTTTTGTTAAGGTCTGTTTGAATCGTCCCTATTGATTCAAACCAACCAATGAAGTTATCACTAATAGATCATATCAAACCAACCAATGAAGTTACCACTAATAGATCATATCGAACCAACCAATGAAGTTATCACTAATACTAAGTAATAGATCATGGCCCTGTTTTATGAAGAGTTAAATCAATTATAAAGTTGATTTCAACTGTAAGTCTATGGCAGACTGTGTGGTAAGGAAATTCAAAATCGATTTTATCTTTTGATAAAACGGGGCCCACTTTGTCATGATAATGCTTTAGGGTCAGGTTGAGGCACTATGTACTTAAGTTAAGCATGTTTCCTGGATGTATTACAGAGAATACATCAGTTATGACAGACCATCACAGCTTTTCAAGCCCCCCAAAAAAAAAGAAAGAAGAAAAATAGGATTCTACAAAGTGCACTCACCAATTCGCACCGATGCCTGCCCGGACACACACACGGCGCAAAATCCTACGGTCATGAGAAGACGAGCGACGGGGATCCATCCGCATGGTTTCCTCAGACGCCACGTATCCATTTTGTAATCCAACACGAGCAATCACTAAGGAAGTAATAGCACGTATCGCTCTCTCCTC
Organism: Diadema setosum; assembly: GCA_033980235.1. Classification (NCBI taxonomy): domain Eukaryota; kingdom Metazoa; phylum Echinodermata; class Echinoidea; order Diadematoida; family Diadematidae; genus Diadema; species Diadema setosum. Next base: position 35,860,842 of record CM067076.1, on the reverse strand, counting down.
CTCAGTGTTTCACGAGCACAAATGAAAATGCTAGTTGAGTAGATGTCTCAAAGTTGAGGAGACGATTGCTTTGGCTGACACAGATGCGACTCCGGCAGTTATCTCCTTTAGAAAAAGATTCCGTTGCTACAGCTACCGCTGTCGTTCGGTGTTAGGTTCAGTCTACTCCGTTCTTCCTCACGTGATTCCCGCTAAGTGATCAGATGTACTCAACTCCCTGTTCCGTCTCTGCAGTGTTGGTTTATTCCTTTCTTCAGATGTGCCTTAGTAAATGATGCAGCATGTGATATAACAGCACCAACTGCAATTCAAACGAAGAAGAGATTATCACACTTGTTTCTTTGTAATTAATCATGCAAAGAAATAAAACACGAGTAAACCGCTTTTAAATGTTTAGCTATGTCGTGTCAAGAAATGCTCACATGAATCGTTGACAGAAGTTTCTCGTTAATGGAGAAAACTAGTCTGCGTAGATAGGGTAAACCTCTGTGTAGAGCAAAAAAGAGAGATAGAACAAAACAAAAGAAAAAGAAAGACCTTTTCAAAGAAAGTCCGGGAAAGATGCAGCTTACTGGAAAGTTGTCGTGGGAGCGTCCGGCCGGGAAACGCCAAACTGCCTGCTGTTCAAACTCTCTGTTGCTCTCTAGTCGAGCTCAAAGCTTTCTTACAAGGGCATCGCATCCAATGCGAAGCGATAATACGTGTGAGTCTGGAAGAGAGTGTGAGCCTGTGTGTGCTTTTCACACACAATGGTGTCTGCGGATGAAACAAAAACACGGCTGAGAGAATATGAGGCAGAGCGGAGAAGACCACATCAGTTACGTGACGTAATGATAGTGAAGCTGTTTTTAAAAGCGTACTATCTTTCGTTTCGCTCGCACTCCTTTACGGATCGTTCGCTGGTCCCAGGGGTTTTGGAGAATGGGCTGCTCTCTTCGCAAGGGGTAGCATTTCGGTTCAGCCTGATGGCATTTAGTCGAGGTAGAAGTTTTCGTTTTGTATAGTCAAAACAAAGGAAACAAACCAATAACACGAAACAACATAACCAACCCCAACTACCCCCCCCCCCCCCCCAAGAAAAAACAAACAAACATGTATAACTAGCAGTTGATGTAAACATTAGTGACGCGATGGCTTCGGCTTGATAAATTTCAAGTCTTGCAAACTGGAAATGATTCCATTGCCTTTCGGCCCTGTTAATGATAATCTTGAAGAAATACCTTCTTACCATTAAATACTTTCTTTCTTTTGTCGCAAATCACGATCACAATAGACGGGGGCACAGTAGACGGAAGCACACCTCTTTGGTCCATGAAACATCTTACTGATTTATGTGCACACCATCAATTATATTGTAACTAGAACCACGTGATTCATTCTTTGATTTTAGCCGTATGCTCATTTTTTTATATCATTTTCTTTCAATTACAGTGCGTGAAGAATGAGACCCATGAAATTGAGTGCACCGGTCGTAATTTTACATTTGAAATAGCAATCTTTGTCCCAAGAAAATGAAACTCAGACGGAGTGATGTTGGATATCTCTTGAGCTAGGAGATGATACTCCAAATTGTAACATAAGAACTCCTCTAATCACATCTTGGAAAAGCTCCCTCCTATCCTCTCTAAGGAAACCAGTAAAGTGAGTCTTGTAGAGATTTTTGAAGCCCATGAAGTACTAGCAACCACAGATTTGAATCACATGCATACAATGATAACTCAACACCAGCTAATAGTATTAAAAATGAAAAACCGTATTGTATGTGATGGCATGTGTCTGTCAGTATGTGGGATGTGAGTATGTGTAGTGGGGTGTGTATAAATATAATATGTGAGTGTGTGTGTGAGTGTTTTATACTGAGTGTTTGTGTGTGTGTGTGTCTGTGTGTGTCTGTGTGTGTCTGCTGGCGTGTCTGTGCTGCTAGTACCAGGTACTGGTGTACAAGTGCGTTTAGCGCGTATGTCACCTTGGAGATTACCTGTATGCACGGTGATAGACTGTTTACGACCTATGTACATTCCATAAGACTAATGTGCAAATGTTCAAAATTTAGAGAAATTGATCGGTTTATTTTTTTGGCAATCAGATTATTTCAATTTGTGTAAATTAATTGGGGTTTTACAAGCGGTAATTTCTATTCTGGTCCGATGGACCGAAAATACAAATAGTAAGAAAGCTCGTTGAAAAGAGCAGAAGACAGTGTTTAGACGCAAAAAACCCACACAATAAGAGTAGTATTCTTCCCCTTGTTCCATCTGTAGACAAGTAGACACAATTAAATAGGTTGAAATTTATGCAACTTATAAAAGTTGCTGTCATGTCCAGAGATAAAGCAGATATGGCCAAACAAGAAAAATATAACTTAAATCAAGGAAAAGGGCATTACCAGTAGGTGATATTCATGTAGCGTCTCGATATAAAGCGTAAAGGATGAATTGTTCCAGTGATGTATATCACAATTCTATCGCCACTGGTCATCAAAAAGGGATTGGAGGTCTGAATCAAAGAATCCTTAGAAGATGTCTAGAGATGAGCACTTCACTACTGTTCATCCCCAAACTCAGTAATATGGTGGGAGTGACTCGAAAAAAGGATAAGACTTTGTATTTAGTCATGCGTTACTTTGGATTTATATGTTTTTAAGTATATCATCAAAACATTGTATCAAAGCAAGAATTATATCTGGACCTAGATGTTTAATGTAATCTAAGGTATGGAGAAGCCCCGTGAAACAACATGCCACTAGTCCTTGTTAAGGACACCCTTTTGTACCACGGTGACTTGAGTAGATCGGTTTAGACAAATCAATGGCGTACTGGAGCCACGGGATCAATACAGTCTATTGATTGATGATTATAGACGGTAGAATTACTGTCACTCATGTATTCATCTCTTTTTTGCTTTTATCACGTGTGACTTGGGTGTATGACATCAGACCTAGGACATATTGCCACTTATCGTCAGGACTGAAAATGTGCTCCTATTGTAACCATCACGGACTATGCAGAAATGTCGATTTTGATTAACGGTTGTATGCCTAATTCTATACGATCTCTAGCTCAGGCAAAGATGGTGGCAACTGGAGGTGCTGAATAAATGTCTGTGTAGAGAGAGATGAGAGCAGCTGCTATTGCATGTCCATAACGTTCACTACTTAATGTTTCAGATAATTGTGATGTGTATTCACGATGTAAATTACAGATCAACTTCAGTTGTATCAAATCCTTGTATTATAGAAAATGTATTTTTACGACACAGGATAAGTCTAAGCAAGGGAATCGTGCAAGCATTTTATACTATTGTCTAATTACACAAAAAAAATGACGTAAAGCCAAAGAGTTAATGGTGTGTAAGAAATACTTTGATGAGCTTTACAAAACACGCAATATTCATATCCAGCACCCCCTTCCCCAGAGACCTCCGATGGGGGGGGGGGGGGGGTTACTTTGATCCTGCTGCATCGATTCCACTTATACTTATATGCAGAAATAACTCAGTTCGTGATGTTCATGATCGAAGAAATAAAATCCATATCTGTAGAGATCACTATCTGCATAGCTTCCAGCTGTATCAAAGCATTTAGAGATGTTCACCAGAATTGTCGAATACAAGTCAAGCACTGCTTTACAGAATGACAACCACAGAGTCTTTGATACGATGTAACTGCCTTAATGTGGGATCGGGTATACTTCATTAATAATTGCTAGTATGGTTTTAGATAAATATAACAGAAAATAAAACCTTATATTGTCACATTTATGCTCTCATCTTTCTTTTTTTTTTACCCCTAAAGAAATGTCTCAGTGACTTATGTAGCCTATTATTAGTCTCTCCGACTTGGGATAATTTGTGTTTAATTCTGCATCGCGGCTGGATCTGCTCTCACTCCCCACCCTCCCCCTTCTCTCTCTCATCTCTTCCTTTCCCTCACTTGACTCTGTACTGTTTTTAACTGGGTGACCTCACACTTTTTCCTACTCATTTTAAGGCTATGTGTGTGTGTATGTGTGTGTGTGTGTGTGTGTGCCATGCTCCCAGTAATATGTGTTTATGTATTTCTTTCTATTTTGTTCTATGTTTACTTACTTTTGGTAAATATATATATTTACAAATATATGTGTGTGTGTGTAGTAGTAGTAGTAGTAGTAGTAGTAGTAGTAGTAGTAGAGTAGTAATAGTAGTAGTAGTAGTAGTAGTAGTAGTAGAGTAGTAGTAGTAGTAGTAGTAGTGGTAGTAGTAGTAGTAGTAGTAGTGGTAGTAGTAGTAGTAGTAGTAGTAGTGGTAGTAGTAGTAGTAGTAGTGGTAGTAGTAGTAGTAGTAGAAGTGGTAGTAGTAGTAGTAGTAGTAGAAGTGGTAGTAGTAGTAGTAGTAGTAGTAGTAGTGGTAGTAGTAGTAGTAGTAGTAGTGGTAGTAGTAGTAGTAGTGGTGGTAGTAGTAGTAGTAGTAGAAGTGGAAGTAGTAGTAGTAGTAGTAGTAGAGTAGTAGAGTAGTAGTAGTAGTAGTAGTAGTAGTAGTAGTGGTAGTAGTAGTGGTAGTAGTGGTAGTAGTAGTAGTAGTAGTAGTAGAGTAGTAGTAGTGGTAGTAGTGGTGGTAGTAGTAGTAGTAGTAGTAGTAGTGGTAGTAGTAGTAGTAGTGGTGGTAGTAGTAGTGGTAGTAGTAGTAGTAGTAGTAGTAGTGGTAGTAGTAGTAGTGGTGGTAGTAGTGGTGGTAGTAGTAGTAGTAGTAGTAGTAGTGGTAGTAGTAGTAGTAGTAGTGGTAGTAGTAGAGTAGTAGTAGTAGTAGTAGTAGCGGTGGTAGTAGTAGTGGTAGTAGTAGTAGTAGTAGTAGTAGTGGTAGTAGTAGTAGTAGTAGTAGTAGAAGTGGTAGTAGTAGTGGTAGTAGTAGTAGTGGTAGTAGTAGTAGTAGTAGTAGTGGTAGTAGTAGTAGTAGTAGTAGTAGTGGTAGTAGTAGTAGTGGTGGTAGTAGTGGTGGTAGTAGTAGTAGTAGTAGTAGTAGTGGTAGTAGTAGTAGTAGTAGTGGTAGTAGTAGAGTAGTAGTAGTAGTAGTAGCGGTGGTAGTAGTAGTGGTAGTAGTAGTAGTAGTAGTAGTAGTAGTAGTGGTAGTAGTGGTGGTAGTAGTAGTAGTAGTAGTAGTGGTAGTAGTAGTAGTAGTAGTGGTAGTAGTAGAGTAGTAGTAGTAGTAGTAGTAGCGGTGGTAGTAGTAGTGGTAGTAGTAGTAGTAGTAGTAGTAGTGGTAGTAGTGGTGGTAGTAGTAGTAGTAGTAGTAGTAGTGGTAGTAGTAGTAGTAGTGGTGGTAGTAGTAGTGGTAGTAGTAGTAGTAGTAGTAGTAGTAGTGGTAGTAGTAGTAGTGGTGGTAGTAGTGGTGGTAGTAGTAGTAGTAGTAGTAGTAGTAGTGGTAGTAGTAGTAGTAGTGGTGGTAGTAGTAGAGTAGTAGTAGTAGTAGTAGTAGCGGTGGTAGTAGTAGTGGTAGTAGTAGTAGTAGTAGTAGTAGTGGTAGTAGTAGTAGTAGTAGTAGTAGAAGTGGTAGTAGTAGTGGTAGTAGTAGTAGTGGTAGTAGTAGTAGTAGTAGTAGTGGTAGTAGTAGTAGTAGTAGTAGTGGTAGTAGTAGTGGTAGTAGTAGTAGTAGTAGTAGTAGTGGTAGTAGTAGTAGTAGTAGTGGTAGTAGTAGTAGTAGTGGTAGTAGTAGTGGTGGTGGTAGTAGTAGTAGTAGTAGTAGTAATAGTGGTGGTAGTAGTAGTAGTAGTAGTAGTGGTAGTAGTAGTAGTGGTGGTGGTAGTAGTAGTAGTAGTAGTAGTAGTAGTGGTAGTAGTAGTAGTAGTAGTAGTAGTGGTAGTAGTAGTAGTGGTGGTGGTAGTAGTAGTAGTAGTAGTAGTAGTAGTGGTAGTAGTAGTAGTGGTGGTGGTAGTAGTAGTAGTAGTGGTAGTAGTAGTAGTAGTAGTAGTGGTGGTAGTAGTAGTAGTAGTAGTAGTAGTAGCAGTACTGGTAGTAGTAGTAGTGGTTGTGGTAGTAGTAGTAGTAGTAGTGGTAGTAGTAGTAGTAGTAGTAGTAGTAGTGGTGGTGGTGGTAGTAGTGGTGGTGGTGGTAGTAGTAGTAGTAGTAGTAGTAGCAGTGGTAGTAGTAGTAGTAGTAGTAGTAGTAGTAGTAGTGGTAGTAGTAGTAGTAGTGGTAGTAGTAGTAGTAGTAGTAGTAGTAGTGGTGGTGGTAGTAGTAGTAGTAGTAGTAGTAGTGGTGGTGGTAGTAGTAGTAGTAGTAGTAGTAGTAGTAGTAGTAGTAGTAGTGGTAGTAGTAGTAGTAGTGGTAGTAGTAGTAGTAGTAGTAGTAGTAGTAGTAGTGGTGGTGGTAGTAGTAGTAGTAGTAGTAGTAGTAGTGGTGGTAGTAATGGACTGTAGTTGAGAGGACTGCATCCTACAAGTTCACATTCTAGTAGTCCCTCCATTATCATTCTCAGTCTTCATGAAATGGAACTTACTTTTATTTTGTCGTTTGTAACATACATACATATTGTTTGGAAATGACAACACTTTGAATGAATGAATGAATGAATGAATGAATGAAACATATCTTCAAGGTAGACTCACATCATTCAGTAAAAATTCTAAGTTTGTGGATCTTGATGTCATTACAGTGTGTGTTCGGGGCAGGGAGTATGAAACCAAGCTGTTATTATCTAAAGTCTTGTCGTAAAGCCTACAGTCATCTCAGTAAGAAGCTTTAAGGATGTAATTTTGCCACTAGACGACATCCAGTCGAGAGTCATTCATCTTGTAGAATGTCACCGTGTAGTAGGTCTAATTACTGCCCGCTGGACGGACTACTGGCTCTGGAAACTAACCCTGGTGCTATATGAAATTTCTGCTCATGCATGACGTTGACACGAAGACTCCTTGTAAATGACTTAAAGTCACTGAGTACTAGAAATCTGTGACTCTGACTAGGAAATTAGCACGGAGGAAGAACGAGTGTGAATTAAACTCAGACAAGCAGAATACAAAATTGTTCTACTCAGAACGCAAAACGCATACAAAGACAAAAATCATGAGTATTCCTTTGCATTCTGCATTCCGCAATGATTGTCTTGCAACTATTCTAGGAAGTGTCGAGTCAAAGCTGTTTTCCTATTTAACAGTCACATTTTAAACACTTATGTTTTGTCGAGGGAAGCGACAAAGGAGTTTATCGATAGCTACACAGTCCAGTAAACAAAATCATAGGTCAAGACTGGAAGATTTTATTGTAAAGATTAAAGGAGAAATGCAAGAGTAATGGATATTTCCATTGATTTTGTGAGGTAAAATTGATTCAGAGATCTTGGAGACGTCAGGTTGGGATCTGTTCGGATGTGACGGATTATAACTATTCTCTAAGATCGTTCGGATAAATGGCATGAAAGTACCATTGATACACACACACCCTACACACAAACGCACACACACACACACACACACCTACACACACAAACACACACACATACACACACATATACAGTGTAGATATATACTATAATACTATATTATTTTATACAACGTCCAAGTAGATCCTTGTAATTTGATTGGAGGATTGTTGGTGACGTGATATTCAGTAAGTACTCCATTCAACGCGCCGTGCAATTTTGGTTCTATTTTTGCGTGCAACTTGGTTCGATTTTTTCGCTCTATTCCACGGTTCGAGAAATGCGGTACTGCATATACTGTGTGTTGCATATTGAGGATCGCATGCAGCTAGCGCAGTGTACGTGTGCGGTACATGCATGCGCGTATGTAGGTCTACGAAGTGCTAGTGTACGAGCGCTAGCTGTGACCTGTATCTACACTGATTGCACAAGCCAGAAAGAGAATCGCAGTGGATCCACATGTAAGTATGGCTATATTTTTCATACATATTATATAGACTTCTAGGCCTACTTAGACCTACTCAACAATCCTCCAACCAAATAAGAAAGATCTACTTGGACGTTGTATAAAACAAATAGTGTATGGTCTTTACTCGTGCAATGGAACGAGATTTCGCACTCGGTGAAAGATGAGGCGCACTATTCAACTCGGCGTCGCCTCGTTGAATAGAGCGCCGCTATCTTTCACCTCGTGCGAAATCTCGTATTATACAACGTCCAAGTAGATCCTTGTAATTTGATTGGAGGATTGTTGGTGACGTAATATTAAATAAGTACTCCATTCAACGCGCCCTGCAATTTTGGTTCTATTTTTGCGTGCAACTTGGTTCGATTTTTTCGTTCTATTCCACGGTTCGAGAAATTGCTCGGTACTGCGTGTACTGTGTGTTGCGTATTGAAAATCGCATGCAGCTAGCGCAGGTACGTGTGCGGTACATGCATGCGCGTACATAGGCCTACGTAGTGCTAGTGTTCGTGTATGAGCGCTAGTAGCTGTGACCTGTATCTACACTGATTGCACAAGCCAGAAAGAGAATCGCAGTGGATCCGCATATTTTTCATACATATATAGACTTCTAGGCCTACTTAGACCAAAAAGATCTACTTGGACGTTGTATAAATCAAATAGTGTATGGTCTTTACTCGTGCAGTGGAACGAGATTTCGCACTCGGTGAAAGATGAGGCGCACTATTCAACTCGGCTTCGCCTCGTTGAATAGAGCGCCTCTATCTTTCACCTCGTGCGAAATCTCGTACCATTGCACTCGTGACCATTCACTATTTGTATACCATTGCACTCGTGACCATTCACTATTTGTATAATATGTACACAATGTATAATATATATTTGTAAATATTTACAAAAAGTAGGCAAACATAGAACAAATAGAAGCAAATACAAAAATACATCACATTAATGGGAACATGACACAAACATAGCCACATACACACACACACACACACACGCACACACACACGCACACACACACGCACACACACACACACACACACACACACACGCACACACACATAATCAAAACCAAGCGTCCGGGAAGATTTTATCCATAACGAATCCGAGGCTCACGACGTGTTAGATGGTTAAAGACTTATAGACACACGATAGACTCATTTCCATGTGAAGTGATGTTCAAATGTAGAATAAAAAACAATTTCATCTTTTGATCAATTACATGCATCATATTGATCAAAACAGGAAGGCAGTTGTAAAGTACGCGTTTTCTCCCGAGAGGCGTAATTCGATGCTATATGAATGAATGGGAAACCAAGATGTATCATTAAAATAGAGATATCTTATAACCACTTGACATCTAAATGTCGAGGTGTGCACATGTAGGTTGCCAATAGTCGGTTTATATTGCTGGTACACAGATCTTGTTCCGAAAGAAATGAAAATTTATGATATAATTTACGCCAAACTTGAATACAAGAAAAAGAAAGTGACAGTCGATGTAAAGGGTGCCTATAGGTAACCTGTAAGTTGCAAAATTACTTTCTTCTATATTTACCCCTTAATATACCTACACATTGTTAAACAATTATTGATTACAGGCCTTACACTTATTTGAAAGCATTGAATCCTGTTATGATGATCTGTGTCGATCTCCATTAAGCACTATTAAGCATTAAGTGCAATGGGGAGATATTCGGTTGGACGAAAAGAGGTCATGGTATATCAAAACCACCTTAACATGTCTCCTAATTTGAAATATAAAATAAAAATTGTATTTACGTAGAGATTAGCAAAGAAAGTAGGTTTATGTGATTGAGACAAAGATATCGACTATTAATAGATGCCTGAAGTGAAGCAACACCTTTCTATCCTGATGTCAGCAAGCAATGATTCAAGTATCCATGTTCGATGTGTCCCTCTTCGCTTCTTTCATTGTGATTCAAACGGTAGATTGAAGATGGTTTACTCCAAAGATTTCGATGTTTGTCAGTCCTGGGTAATTAATCAAAAAGAGAACGAAAATGATGTTCCTTTGAGGAAGAAACGTCTCAGAGAGCTCGATTAATGTAAACAAAGATAAAGTGTAAGAAGGAAATATACAGGAAGTAATCAGTCACTGAATGTCCGATGAGCGCATTAAGGATTCATTGGGGTTATTCACACTGTAAATGACTGAACGTCAAGAGAACTCGATGAGAATTAATTGGGGTTATTCACACTGAAGATGGCTGAATGTCAAGAGAGCTCAGTGAGGATTCCTTGAAGCTATTCACATTGAAGATGGCCGATTATCAAGTGAGCGGAATGAGGATTTATTGGGGTTATTCACACTGAAGATGGCTGAACGTCAAGAGAGGTTGATCAGATTCATTGGGGTTATTCACACTGATGATGACTTAATGTCAAGTGAGCGGAATGACGATTCATTGGGGCTATTCACACTGAAAAATCAGATGACTAAATGTCAAGAGAGCGCAATGAGGATTCATTGGCGCTATTCAAACTGAAGACTGCTAAAATCCAAGACAGCATGATGAAGATTAATTGGGACTATTCATGTATAATATTGACTGATAGATGTTTCTTGAGAATATTTGTGTCTTCTTTAGGAGCTGAACAAGGTGAATATCAATCCGACCACTTTTCTTTCTTTCTTTCTGCCTTTATCGAGGCGAAATGGTCTTTGCTACAGAGAAGCAATTGACCACTAATGCCACATATCTGATGTTCCATCTCATAGGCTACGTTTGTGGAATAAACGTAGAATACTGATTTTCTGTGTAAGGGAATTTGACTCATTAGCCATAACTGCGCTTGATGTACACACTATGCATCATTATCATGTAGGCCTATAGTATGTGTATAACGGATGGACGGTTGATTCTAACCCAGTTTTAGATAATCTTTGTTGTCACATGATTCGAAAACCTGCTTTAAGACATTTGAAAGTACTTCTGATTGATCGATATCCGCTCACTTTTATCAGTAATTAGTATACAATGAGAATGAGTATTTGTCACATTATATAGCATGACAGCTTTGCTTCATACGTCAGTTTCCTGAAGTGATTGGTGTTGTAATGGAGTTGGTCAGATAGGCCTATACGTTATTCTAAGAGACGTAATTATAGTCAGGCATTCAGGACAGAGTGAACGATGGTAGGCCTATGTCTTTTACTTCCCATATGTGTGATCTATACGTGAGCCTGAAACGAGGCTACAGTAGCCTTTGCAACACTGACAAGCAGGCATGAATATCACTGCAAGAATAGCTCCATGATTTCCTTTTTCCTCACTATATTCTACATTTGCGCAGTGTTCAGTATAGTAGTCGGCTTTGTAACATTGTACAAGTATACGTCATTTCTCTAATAGAGATTTGTAACGTCAAAAGAAATTAAGAAAAGTGAATATACTTTCTAATAGCTTCTCGACAAGAAATTTTCCAAATTCGTGACGTGGTTATGATAGAGCTGATAAAACTGAGAAATTTGTGTGACACATGCGTAAATCATTTCTGTTATCTATGGAATTTAAATTACCGGAAAGACGCCTTTATGGTGTGGCAAGAGAAGATGATAAGCGTATTAGCAGACAATGTATAATGAATTAGATAGCCACTATGTATGTGTTATGCATATACACTCAGCAAACATTTCATTATCGGTTGGAGATATCAGAGAACGAATACTTAAGCGATATAGCCATCTTACTCTCAGTCGTTAGATTTTCCTTGACCGGACAATATTTTCAAACGGTAGTGTCCAATGATCTCCATGAGTGAAGTAATAAGGAGCACTAGAAAAGAAGAGATGGCATTAACAGAAGAACCTGTCTCCCTCATGACTAATTAATTAGATGCCTTTTCTCATGTCTCCCAAGTGGTTTTCTGGATTGCTGGTGATCAAGGAGGAGTCTTCTTCAACACCTACGTATCATACTACATGTGAAGATAGGCGATTCTATTCGACTTTTTCCACTTGCCTCCCTTTTTTCTCCTCAACACTCTTTTCATCCATTATCTGAGATGACCATTCTTTTGGTGAAATAAAGCTCTTTTGAATTTGCTGTAAAGCTGCTCTTGTTCATACAAATTTGATTCTGGACATCATCAAGGGTGTGGTGAGACTGTTTTATCATCGATGCGTAAACTGGTTTCCGTCCATTGACCATGTGTGTGTCCTGCACTTCGGACATGTGCAAAATACATCACTTTTTTCAACCCCTGGTCAAATTTGAAGCGAAATAAAGAACAAACAAAACAACAACACGCGTAGTTCCGTCAACTGATACCAACCTTGACTGATAATGCAAGATATTAGAAAAGCAGTTCGTCAAAATTTAGATCTTATTGAATTAGTCAGGAGTGTTAATAAACGACCCACCAGACATTATAGAACACATATCATTAAACCAATCTAAAACACTTAACCAGATAACTACAGCCCACTGTCGCTGATTTAACAAGTCATATTGAGTCCGATCGATGTGTTCAAACTTGCTGGCGGTTTAGAGAGTTGTAAGAAAAAATAAATGAAACAATCAGCTCCTTAGAATTTATTCTATCAAGTAAAATGATAGCAATAATAGACTTGTGAGCTTTTTTTTAATCTGTGCATTATTTTGTTTTTCATTGGTATTCAACCATTTCTTTTCTTTTCTCTTTTTCATTCTTTCTTCCAACAGGAAAAAAAAGCGCCACGTTATATCCTAAAACCCCAGTGTTTGGGCCGGACTAATTAAAATACAAGTGCGAAACCTACGTGGATAATCCAGTTATTGATATCATTGAATCTTTTTTTTTTTCAGAGTAAGAAGGCATACATTAAATTAATTTATCTCTATTGCATATAGCATTACTGGTTTTCACTTAATAATATGACGGTAGTATCCTAACCTGTTCCTATAGGAGTAGGCCTACTCATTTTCATGAGATAAAAGGTCACTGTGCCTTCTTTCCTATCCGAAAAGTAATAAAGCATCCATTGACCTTTTTCATATCACTAAGAGACATGTCACAGGAAGTTCTTCATCACTTTACGCCAAGCTTGATTTTTGTTTTTTGTTTTCTATGCCGGTCAATGTTCCACAACGGTCAATTTAATTCTTTTTGCACTGGTTCAACGCTTGAACACGTCAACGCGAGGAGCACCACCACCTTTCTCCAAATTGAACCATTTGTAAAGTAGGGACCTGTTCGGTGAGCGAGAAACAAGATTTAAAGTGTAAGATGCTGTCTGTCCCAGACACGCAATGTATTACGTGTAGTAGTATCATGTAGTCCATAGCGGCTCAAAAAGAAAGCTGTATGAAGCAAAAATGAATACTATACATTACGTTTTTGTTGAGTATTTGTATACAAATGACAGTATTGTCGTCACTAGTCTTGAGTTCACATTTTTCGCATTTTAATTCAGAGAGGGATGGTTAAATTTCTGCTCAAAATACGAAAAAATTCATGTTTGTTTCAATTCAGTTACAAAACAATTATTATAAATGATTACATATATTTACATCACAATATTTCTTAAGGGATCATTTAAAATAAGCCTACTTTGTGCTTCTAATGATTCCATCACTATCATATTTGACACCATGTATTTTTGTTTGTTTGTTTGTTTGTCCGTCTGTTTGTCTTTAATGCAAAGTTTGTAAACCAATTATGAAAGTGGAAATAAATGAAATGAAATGAAATGAAAAGAAAAATTAAAGCGACACAAACAAGAATACAATTCTTTCTTCTGACAAGTCTGATTGATTCCACATGAATGAGATGTTGCTTTGCCATCCCTATTAGGAAAGATCAATATTCTTAGTTGATAGAGAAAACGTTGTCCTGAGCATTCAACCCATGACACTTCTCTTGACACGCCTGTTTAACCTTGACATAGGATTTTTGTGTGAGATCTGAAGAAGACGACATCAGCTTTGAGTATGACCACTCAGTTCTAACCGTCTCACTACGTGCAGGAAACGTTTTCCTTACGTCTAGATTTGTTTGCCTTTTCCTTATAAGGGTTTCTTGCAGCATACATGTTTATATGCTAGGAAACTTTGTGATAGCCTAACCTCTTTCTGAACAATAAATTGTTGTACTAGTCTACGCATCCACATGCATCTTTTTCTGCTCTATGTAGTTATAATGGCTTGCAAGCTCTCTATTTAGGGAACCCAATAACAGTCATGATCAATCTATATGATTATGTAGGTATTTTATCAATGTGACAGGCCAATCACCATTATCATCCAGTATTGGCGATATCAATTTTAATCTTATCACGCCTTCATCATTACTATACTAATGAACAAGCTTTAAGATTATTTTTCGTTAAACGTTATATCGTTACCACAGCTTTCATCAGGACAATCCATCTTGTTCTCCCGCTACAGCGACTAGATTATGATGATTTTTTAAAGGTCATTAATCCTGTAGAATGGATGACGAGAATAGGGCAGAATATATAATTCTTGGCATACCTTATACGTTTCATTCGGTAAACGAAATGTAGACATAAAAATAATGCAACAATGCCCCTTAAATATTCCTGATATTTGTTCTGCGTCTACTTTTTTTTTTTTCAAATTCCAAGATAAACTCGTTTTGTTTGGCAAGTAAGGAACATGGAAGTTGAGTTACTTCCAGGTCATAACAGTATTGAAATTGGGGATGACTTAAATGTAAGGAAGTAAATGAAAGTCTGAAGGAGAATAATTTTATCTTTCGTCAAAAATTCAGAAAACAGGTTAGTGCACTGTTTATCACGCGCGATTCTTCTACTTTTGCAACATTCAATCGATGTCTTGAGGACACCATAGGCAGATTCGTAAAGAGGCTGGTACCTTAAACGCGCCAAAGTATATCAAACACTACTTAATCTGTGGAAGAGTGAAAGGTTCACTGCTTTTTGACCGTCGGAGTCAAACAGCCCGCTTTCACGGTCGAGTCCCCGGTGCATGCTATTGATCCATGGGACACCATTAAGGGGTATAATCGAATAAAAACGGCAGTACTGTGATGGGATTTTCGCTGGATTACGAGAGTGCGTTAAAGGTGCAATCTATCACCGTGTGTCGTATCTCTACTGTAAAGCGAAGTCATGGCTCTAATCTTTGGCTAGCTTCCATTTTAGCACAGTTTGTCAATCCATGTTTAAAGGACATAAATATTGGTTTGTTTTTTTTTTTTTTTAACACAGCTGTATCGCAATACAAAGAAGAAATGTTTATTGTCATTCGGCATTCCATTCAATGCCACAAAATTCATACATCTTGTTGTTTATCTGTCAAAAAAAAAAAAAAATGATACAATTTAAGTACAATGCGATGGGTAAGGAATATGCGCCGTGATTGTGATGCAAACAATATGTCAATGAAGTAGTAACTGCATATTTACGTTATCAGGAGCTTGGTTTTGGTTTGCGTTTACATGTGCTACAGGACATTTCTTTGCAAATCATAAACATGAAAGCGTTTTCTTCACTCAAATATGTAAGACTGTGTGTTAATAAAAATGACATTTGCAATTCATATAGCATTGTTTTTATAGTCTTACTAGTCTTATCGCCAAGTGTTTGTGATGATAGTAAAACAGAGGCATATAATCATAATGTATGAGGGTATTTATTTCATCCCGTTCACTGCATGAAGAAGAGACAGCGGGATTTAAATCCTCTCGGAGCCAGCTCCTTCTCTGTTCTATAGACTCCCTGTGTGTCGAGAGTAGACTTGGTGGTTGACAAATCATCCTGATTTTCGTAACATGTAGAGATATAAATCTGAAATGTCGGAATGCTTGATTCATTGAGAGAGTATAGTGAAGAGATGATTTTGGAAGAATATAAACGCACAAACAAACAAATTTAAAATAAACAATCTGACATCGACCCCCCCCCCCCATTCCCGAATTTCACATCCGATAGGAGCCTATGACATTCATTAAGAGTATTATTTTGCTGTTTTAGGGTTGTCGTCTCCGACTGCTCCTTTTTCTTTCTTTTTGTCATAATGATTTTAATGATTATGTTGATTAACATCTGCTGTCATGATGTGATTCACATACAATGTACTTATTATCATTATCATGACTTATGTGAAGTGACATAACGTAATCATTTCACAATTAACATCACCTGGTTGCATCGCTGCCATGTCAGTCTCTTTAAAGGTATTTTGGATTTTGATGATTAGTAAGAACACACAGGCTAATAGTTAGCAATTAAGTAGGACATCTTAAGATTCAAACTACAACTGACATAAAACTCCGCTAACATTTTTCCAAATACAGGAATCAAGCCGGACAGGAGGAGACAGGAGGTGTAAAGACAACTAGAGTAGAGCCCCTATATTTCTCTAGTCCGGTGGTCGCCAAACTGTCTGGGTAGGAAGGCTGAGGAGAAAGAATGAGGAGAAGGAAGTCATCTCGGCAGACATGATGAACACTGATGCGATTCTTGGTCTGATGCTCTCATATCACCCAGTGCCTCGAACTGAGACAACCATTGGGACAAGGGGTGGGGGAGCTATAGGCAGTCTTTGACAAGTGGACTGAAATGCTTTAAATTATGATACAATTATTACATCAAAGAGGAAAATGAGGAGTGAAGTGGAAGATAACAAAGTAGCAACTCAGAAGGAGCAAGATGATGATGATGACACGAACCAGACAAGAAGAAAAAGAGAAAGAAATACTAGCAAAAGAAGAGCTGAAGCAGAAGTTCGTCAATGTTAGTAATGATGCAAAAAAAGAAGAAAAACAAAAAGACCAATAAAAAGAGAGGCATGCAGAAGGAAGGAGAAACAAACGAGTTAAAAAAAAGATGGAGAACAATAAGGAAGAGTGAACATAAGAAATGTACTCTATCTTCCATCTCGCTTTTAACATTTAATCGATTCTATTTTTGTGTCTTCATGTTTCTCTTCGTTTTTTCATCCTTGTTGTGATATCAAAGGGCTAGAGATGGCAGGTTAACATGATGTATTGGTATTACATCTGACTTTATTCCCTTTCTTCAGTTAATGAAGCCAGAGGCCCCAGGCGGGATACTAGTTGTCTAGTCAATAAGATCTATACATGCTCGGTTTAGGATGGAGGTGAAAAAGTTAATGAGCAACTTGTTTTATGTCCCATGAACGCTTAGAATCCAGAAAGAGATTTATAGCACTCAGGAAGTCTGAATCTCTTGGACATGTTTAGTGAATTATCATTTTGCATTATTTTTCTGTAGTCTCTGTATGACAAATATGTTTGTTTGCTTGCTCTCCTATTTTATTTCTAGTGATCAAACTTGTGATAAGGGCGTGTTTTACGCATCACCACTTTCTGTTGTGGGACAGTGCATGGGTGTAGCAAACATTTTCCCTAAAAGCGAATGAATAATTAGGCTTTGTTATCAAGACTGAATGATTCAATAGATTTAGCCTCTTTGATAATGTATTCGATAGCTGTGAAGTCGTCGAAAGAAGAATGACCTCTTCAACAAGAAGGCTTAGGGCTTGCTTAAGATGGCCTTTTTTTTTTCCTGTGAAAGAGGTCAGAGTTACAAAGACAGACCAATGTGTATGTATTTTTTTTATAGTGCTAAGTCTTGAATTGTAAAGAAACTAACACAAGCAAATGAGAACCAAAGCAATTTTGATTACAGTATATTTCACAGATGAATTGACATTTACTACATGAAATGACAAGGCAAATATGATGTCATGATGGTGCCGTCGTGTTTCTGAGAAATCGAAGATGTTGTGGAAAAACTTGTACACTCATTCATATTTATCATTAATTATGCCATCTCTGTGCAAAATTAGAGCACAATGTATATCAACTTATATGACCAGAGTTCAACTTCCTTGAATTTCAATGCACTTTGCTGGCATTCAGGCATTACAAGGTCACAATGTTTACAGGTTACTGCAGAAGCCTAATAACATGAGGTGATCACAGCCACAACGGGATTATGGCGGAGTTTTAGTGATTCCCATTCGTAGAATGTGTTTCGCTACTCTAACAAATGTCTTTTTGTATCAAAGTAAAGGTCGTATAAGCCACTTGCCGCATGTGCCTCACTGCATACAAAGTATGTGTATGTAAGAAGAGACTATAATGATAAGGTTTGTAATTCCTCTGACTCTACGATCTCAGAAAAGTTTTGTAACTCAACGTAGCCACTTGTGAGAGTGAAGTTGAAAAATATTGTAGCTACTTGTACTAAACCTTGTAAAGCTCTACTTTATTGAGAATCATTACAAAATATATTCTCATTGCGGGATTGCTAATCATGAGGTCTGCCAAACAATGTTCTCATGGACGCATTTATTAGGTCTATACTTTGTGTGAATATCAGAATTCTGTCATAAGAAATTGCATATAACTACTAAATATTTCATTCTCGTATAATATCTACATTCTCATATAACATCATAACAGCTACCATGTACATCTGCAGAAGAATGCCATTTACTAAATTTTGAAGGAGCGTCACAATGCGTGTATGAGTAAGTAGTCCGCAACCTCTTTTTGGCATACATGCTGAGATACCATAGATGACTTCTGTAGATCTTCTCTTCCTATGTCTGCTAAAATTCCATCTAAAGTAATCGCTCATCGAAGGATTCATCCCAACAGCTGGTAGTCGTCATCCTCATCGTTGGCAGACAGGAAGACGAGCCACTTTAGAATGTTTATCTACCACCAGGATGCCAATCAAGCACCCACTAATGTAATGGTTGGTCTCCCTCTGAGCAGTTTGACAGACACTGACAGGACTCTGAGGAAGGGAACACGTTGAGTAATGCCAATCTTTATCCAATACTGCTGTTTCATTTCAGGCTCCTTCATTCAAGTTCATTCCACTCATCCTCCTTAAATCACACAGTACAGTATCATAACGTCTCTATTTCGTTTGTAGACTTTTGAAAGCTCATTGAGCATTGAAATCATGCTATCCTTTAAATGCCAATATGCCATGTAATGAAAGTGAATTGCTTGATTAGTAAACCTGAAAGATGTATAATATTATGAAGGCATGGTCGATCAGTTGTCATTAAACACAATGGCAATATTCATTCATTCATTCATGTTTTATTTTCATTTCCAAACACCTAGGTTACATGAGTAATACAAACGTCAATATTCTGAGCTTTTGTTTTAAATAAGTACAGTACGTCAGATTTGAAATTTGGTGAAACGAGAGACTTTATTTCTTATCCTTCTTGAAATTGGCATAGATCACGAATACGCCACAGCGTTATGAGGTAAGTCTGGTGAGAATCTTATTTTGTCCCTTCTTGTTGGTATAAGATGCGTTAATCGTCCATCCTGAGGGCAGGGTTGCCCATTTAGCAATCGATACGTGAATTCGCTTTTAGGATGACATCATAGGCATGGCCGTCCTGTTTGCTTAGTCTCGGGTTCTAAGAAGGCCATGTTCTATTCATGTTCATTTGACACTGGTCGCACTGCTCTGCTTTGCCCTTATTGCTCCCATGTCCTGTGTATAATTATCCTATTCAAGACCTCTCCTTGTTCTGCAATCCTGCTCCCAAATTTTGCAAAACCGACCTTTTTTTTTTTCATTCGATATCCGCCGCAACAGATCAGAGTGAAACGTGATCTTATATGTTACAATCCTATTGTCTGTATTGGTTGGGTAATATTTCACTAATATGATGTCTATTCCATCAAGAAATCGACTGATTATCGTGTTGTGCATTTTCAGATTTATTCTTAATTTGTACATTGTTTCTTTTTGTTCAGATAAATACCTGCTGTCATTACACCACTGAAAAGTAAGTACCCTAATTTTTCTTTTGTTTAATTACATTAAACCTGCTTACTTGAGTGTTTGTCTATATTAAACATTTTGTCTGCCAAAGCGTTAAAGGGATGGTATATATAGTTTTGGTTGAGAGTCGGATTCAGGCTTGCAATTTTTGTGAGGTAATGAGAAACCTGTTATGAAAAATAAAAGAGCATACAATTCTAAGAAGGTTTCAAATTATATATAATAACTAGAAATGTCGCTATGGCGACTGGTATGCCTCCGCCATAATGCATGATTCTCCTAATAGGTCTAAATAGTACATGTGGACAATGTGTGATAACATTTTCACAAAATTGGCAAAATATTAAAATGACAAGTTTGTCACAAATGTGTTGAATGTTCACCTTCCTTGACCTAGGTTTAATTGGATGAATAGGAGAGCATGTATTTGGGATTTAAGGACTTTAACTTGACTTTGACCCATTCATACGTTTATGCATTGAGCAATTTTCATGGTATGGAGAAAAAGTGCAATTTCTGTATTGAATAGTAAATTGTTACCATTTTCATCTGGCTTTTGACCCTAAGATTCATAAGATAATCACTGTCAGGCAGAACATGCATAAATATGTAGTACGTTTCAAGATAACTTGAGCCACTTCCAAGATATGGGGGGAAAAACTTAGTTCAGCACTTTCACTTGATCTTTGACCTTTTGACCTTTGAGGCAAAAACAAAAGAAAAAAAAAACTTTCCAGAGAATCTCTATTAGGTTATACATGCATACATCAAGTGTTACAAAAAATAATCCTTCTGGCATTGCATAAACATGAGGGAAATAGTAAAATTTTGAAGTGTTGTTGCCCTTGACCTTTGACCCCTGACCTTTAACCCCATGAACCCTAGATTCGCTAGATAATCACTGCCAGTCAGTACATGTATATATACTATAGTTCCATGAAGAAACCTTGAACAATTTCCAAGGTGCAGAGAAAAAAGGTGAAGTTTTAATATTTCTACTTGACCTTTTGACCTTTGACCTCATGACCCAAACTTTCACCAGAGAATTTTAATTGGGTAATACATGCATACACTAAGTTTCAAGAAAATATCTTCAGGCATTGCATAGATATGATGGAAATAGTGAAATTTTATGTATTTGACCTTGACCTTTTGACCTTTGACCTTGAGCATGTGCACCCAAAAGTTGATAGGCACAACTTCACCCCCTTATACACATACATGCCAAGTTTCATTAGGATACCTCAAAAGGTTTTGATAGTTACCCTGTCCACAAAATTCATTACGGACGGACGGAAGGACGGAGGAACGGACGGAAGGACGGACGGACGGACGGACGGAAGGACGGACGGACGGACAACCCGAAAACATAATGCCTCCGGCACCACTTCGTGGCGGAGGCATAAAAATAGCTTTTGGAATGGCTGACATATCCGAAAAAACAGAGGTCCTAAAAAAGGAGATGGGACCCACCTTTTGTGAGGACCACTTTGCTTTACTTTGTTCTTTGATATCTCAGCTACCTAAAAACCGATTTTTTTTTTTTTTTTTTTTTATCGGATAACCTTCATTTCCTTCATAGAAGTGTACGCCGTTTGATATTTTATAAGTAGTTCCGATTTTATAGCAATAAGTTAAAATCTGAATCCTCAATCTCAACCAAAACTATACTCTCCCTTTAAGTTAAACACTCTACAAGACGGATATCCGAAATGTCGAGATCTCTTCTCTATTTCCCGCTCTCTTCCACCAAAGTCTTTTTCGAGACTCCTCAGGAATGAACACTCTCTAGTCTTCGCTGGATGACTACTTCTGCTTCTACCTCTTCTAATCGATCCTTTCTTCTCAACTTTTTTCCACTCGGTCTTTTCTCTATCCAACATGCTTTACCTCCTTCATTTCTTCCTCGTTTCCTTCCCTCCATCCTACTATTTTACTCCTTTCTCTTTTCCTCTCTGCTTTTCTTCTAATTTTCGTCTTCTCTCGCCGTTATTGTTTTCGTGGGCCTCATATATACACGAACACATATTTTCTCAGGTCTACAAACATGGTAAACCTCAAATTCGAGACCTTTACGCATTTTTCCACAATGCACACTACCTCCTTATCTGAGCTTTAACCGTTTGCACGATTCAGTTTGTTCCTAACAATTGGCTAATGATATTGCATTTGTTGAATTATGTGTATATCAGAATGATATACGAAAAGAAACTAAACAAGACAAATGTATATTCTGATATTGTACATGACTGTTGTAGGCTACCACGTACAATTCTTATCCATTTTCCATTTAGTAAACATTCTGCAAGAGCACGTGAATCGTATTCAGCATAAAATCCGTAATTGCTCCAACCTGAAAAATGATTTAAAATGCTAAGAATGTCAAATGTGAGAAGATATTCACCGTAAATCAATCCTTCAGTACCTCCTTGAAACCAGACAAAGCCAGGCAGACCAAAATAAAAAAGAATAAGGAAAAGAAAGAAAGTTATTGGATGCAAAAGAATCCTTCAACCTACGACGAGAAGTCCCCCCCCCCCCCCCCCCAACTGGGTGGGGTGTAGAGAAGTCCGCTTTGTAAGATTTTTTTTTCTCCCCTGGCTATACTTTCAATACTTCTGTCCAACCACCACCCCCCCCCCCCCCCACCACACACACACACACACACACACAATAGACAGACAGACATAGAGGGAAATGAATATATATTATTTTGTCAGTGTGCATCTCTACACTAGAACTTTAAGATGACACCACTCCACCAAACATAAATATCTCAATACTGTCATGTCTTATACCGTGATACACCCTGAGAACTAACGTTATTTTCTCTTAAATCATCGCCGATGAAGCCCATTAAGTATATTCATAGGACAAACGTGATTCAAGCTCAAACTCTAGCTCACCTTGTAAAACAAATAGATCTTTATGATCAAAAGCATCAGCGAAATACTCTATAAATATTTTTGGGCACAAAGAGCATGCCATGATGAAGTGTCCCCCCTCCCCTCCCCCCCCCCCCCATCTCCTAAAATGTCCCCTGTCCGGATGAAACGCAGCAAAACCTCTGTCTTTAAAATGACTCGCTCCAATGAACATGATACAATAAAGTTGCAATGAAGTGGGAGTTTTCAGTCATGTAAAGAAGATGTCTGCTATTTCATTTTCAAAGGTATATTGATTTTTTTCCTTCTTAGTTTTAACACTTTTTGGCTTAAAGGAAGGGAAAGAAGTCACAATCATCCGCTGTCTGCACGGTTAAATGCTGGTATGCGATCTAATCTCCACTGTCTTGAATAAAGATTCCAAATTTGCTCTCAGCCAATCAGATGCAATGATTTCAATAGAAAGATATCCGACCAAAATGCTTCATGAAATTCTCCCCTGGTTTTCTTTTTTTTTTTTTTTTCTGCGAGACATTCATACGACAAAGAGTCTGAGATACTGATCTCTGGCCGGCATTCATCTCTCTCCACTAAAATCCTTGTGCTTTAGAGTGGTTAGAAGTATGACGGATGATATCTTAGCATCCTAAAGATACCTCAAAGAGCCTCGAATGTTACACAATCCATGCATGACGTTTAATGTCCAAGAAAGCCTCTATAATCTTATCTAATCAACAGGATCTTGAATATCTTGCAGTACATCTCGCAATCTTGATGAGTAAGGAACGATAGGCGCAGTATCGTATTGAAAATAATTATGTCATATCCATCATAACTTCAGTAGAATTTGAACTTCGGCCTATCCTAGATAATCTACAATCTTCACTCCTTACAACACTGTGCAATGGCTGTAGATTAGCATGTCCTACTTGGGTGGTAATTGTTAACAAGAAGGAGGCAGGGTACCAGTGATCAGCGCTTTTCTAGCAGGAAGCTGTGCTTTAGCAATCAAGGATATGGCAGTGAATCTGGAGGGTTTTTTTATTCTCTCAAATATTTCAGTTACTTCATTTAGTGTGCATGTACAACTCTAACTTTCGTTCTCGAGTGGACTTCCAGCGATCAGAGTTTTAATAATTTCTGTTCATTTGCCGATTTTCTCCCAGAAGACAGTCATTGTGAAGCAGCGTCGGTCACTCTTCGAGCTGTCTGGTACAGAAAGAGAAATTATTTTGTGTTTCACAATTTCCAGGCTAGACAAGAGAGTTGTCAAGGACTGCCTGGAGACGCAGTAAAATGCACAGGCGCATTTGTAATATTCAGGACTTTCCCTTGACTAGTTTGACATGCAACGAGAGATGGACGAATTCCCACGCCAGATCTTCATTTCCTTTCCTTCTTTCATAGACATGTTCTGAAGGACATAGTAAATTCAAAACATTCTCTCTCTGTCTGTCTTACAACACGGTTTTAATGTCACCTCATCGATTTAGAGACCGATAATTAATGTATCCCCATTTCTGTTCTGCATTGCTTCTTCCAAGAATGGCGTCTTTTCTTTCTTTCTTTTATCCTGCTTTGTAAGACAGTGCCTATCTCGTCTCTCGTTTTTTTTTCTTTCAAAAGGGGTATTAAAGGGTCGTTTTTACCAATCTGTTCGAGTAAATACAAAGGAATGTCACTATCGAATGATATCAAACACTTGCAGCTATGTTCAGCAATTAGTCTAATTTAAGGCTTATGTAAATTTATTTACATTTCATTATTGGAAGGAGGCACTCGTAGAACCAATGTTTTCTTGTGTGTGTGTGTGTGTGTGTGTGTGTGTGTGTGTGCGTGCGTGCGTGCGTGCATGTGCGTGTGTATGTGTGTCCGTGCAATGTTAAGGGTGATAAATGTAATGAAGACGAAGCTTTTTTTTTTTTTTTTTACGTAATATGTACGTTTGTGACCGAAGAATACTGAAAGACATTACACACAGAGACTGCTTGAGCTAAGCTATGATAGACAAGACAAAAAACACAGGATGATCGTTTTCTCAAGGCAGAGCTGCGCTAATTTTGCTTACATCCTACCTTGAAGTGAAAGAGGGGCGAAATTAAAAGAGAAATCTTAATTGTGTACCTTTACCATGACGGAATGGTAACAACTGAATCTAGAAAATACGAGCAACTCCTGAGGTACTACACCCCTTCCACCTCCACCCCCCCCCCCAAAAAAAAAAAAAAAATGGTACGAACAATAAAGCCCCGAATTCTTTTGAGATGGTGTTACTGTACGAGAGAAAAACACACAAGAAAGTGCCTTTCAGTGTTCCTTGTAATATCATGTACAGCATGATTATATCACACGTGCTCATGAGATAAGATGAAGACGATGAACATACGTGACCTTCTTCAACGTGTTGGATATACTGTAAGGAAGCATACACCATAGCATGCACTGCCCCAAAGCAGGGCATATCACGGTCAATATACATATTCAGCGAAAAGGCACAGCAAGATTTCTGCTGACTAAGATTGAGATATCAGTCTAGCTGCTGTCGGGCCTTTATCAAATTCAGCAATGAATAATGAAAGGACTGTGTGTCGAATGCAGTCCTTCTAATCGAAAGACGACTTACACAGACAACCACAAATGATTCCTTTTGCTCCGCCAGGAGCCTAAATGAATGCATAGATGCAGCACGTCTCCTATCACTTACACCGCAACCTGGAAATGAGGACCTGCGTAAGGCGAGACACGAGCGGTTGGCGGTCATGGGAAATAACAGCGAAATTTATGTCGAAGGCGTTTCAAATGTCACTCTTCTGCTTCAATTATGAATTTAATTCTGTTTTATTGAAGTCTTATTGTGGACCAAACGGCAATAATACATATCTCTTACCTTCAAAAGCCTGATTAGGTTTGTTACCCTTTGGGATCGCGTTGAAAGCTTACTACATATTGACTGTAACAGTATCCCCTAGGTAGATAGAAAATTTATTTCTTTGTGAAGATCGAAATAAAATATGAATCAATAGAATAGACAGCACGTATTCGATTACGTTTCATAACCATCAATCATTGAAGAATATTGTGTTCACTCATAGACGTGGATGTAGCAACCATGACCACGTTGATAAAATAAAAATGTTTCTCCTTGACCGTGTTCGTAGCTGCCTTTGCTTCTTTGTGAAAGAGATGAGACTACAAAGGGATTCATAGTCTGCAAGCGGCTACCTTCTTTTTTTCTTTTTTGATCCATCGAATCGAAATTGTTAGTAATGATGTTCGTTATTCCCAGGGTTCATTAATCCGAACGTTCTTTATTCAAGAACACGCAAATTTCGTATACCTAGTTGTTCGTTTATCCGAAAATGAAAAGGGTACGTTAATCCGAACTTTTGGAGCTTTATGCCGAAGATTCAGTATTCCATATTATAGGTTCGTTAATCCGAAAATGAAATAAGGTGCAAAATATCGAACGTTTGTAACTTTAAATCCGAAAATTAAAGGAGGTTCAATATGTGATTTCTGCATCATACCCTTCGTATTTGTGTTGCTCTTTCCTTTGATGACAAGGAATCTTAATTTGATTGAAAAGAAGTGATTTTGATTTGCTTTTAATGATTACTGTCAGCATTAAAACTATATCATAATCATAATAATTGTCTTAAGATTGTCAGTCATTGTGACGATTATCCCGCGTGTATCATGATGATGCTCATCGACGGAGACGAAGACACTGAAAATGAAGATTTTGACATCGGTCATGGTAAATAATAATCAACAGAAAACACAACGAATGCAAATTCAAACATAGTAACTTTGCTGAATTTTAGAACTTCCATAATTTGTACATAAATGAACAAAAGAATTTTCCTATAAAAGAGAGGTTGAAAAGGAAAAGTAACGATATCTTCAGATAAAGCTGATATATAAAGAGAATACGTGTGGATGACAGCTATAACAACAACAATGATAATAATGATGATGATAATAATAATAATGATAATAATAATAATAATATAGTAATCATTATCATCATCATCATTATCATCATCATCATTATCATCATCAACATCGTCATCATCATCAATGTTGTTGTTGTTTTATAGAAAGAAAGATCATCATCAATCATAAATCTCGTTTTAACTGAGTTCTCCAACCATTTGGCGTTTATACCTTTATATTCGGGGCATTCGCGTGTGATGAGGTGTTTGGGCGTTCCAATCCGTCATTCGAAATTTGTTTTATCAGGTGGATGTATGATGAAATATGACTCCACTAAAATGGAAGCATATTATTCATGAATTCCTAAGAATTATTTTCTCTCGGGATTCCTCTTTTCGGTGTCCATTCCAAAATGCCATGCCGTTCAGCTAGGACTCAAATCTAGAGGTATTAATGTGATTTAACAAAACCTCGTCAAGATGAAGATGATCCAAAGATTGCCTTCCAATCAGCGTTGAAAATGTTCACTCGATATTCCATACTGTACCCATATGCATGTATCATTAGTAATGAAACCAAATGCTGTATACATCTTATGATAGAAAGACAAAATAAGAGGGAAAGAAATCCATTTTTATCCTCTGATTGCATCACATGTGTGTGCAAAAACCTTGTTTGTTAGAAAATAATGTAGTACTCGACTGATTGAAGGAAGAAGAACGGGAGAGCAATATAGTTTAAATTTGATGAAATGCCAAATTGGGAATGCGTGTTTTTGGTAAATATAAGATCGTTTTTATCTCTCTATATAGATATATCACCAAACTAAATGATAAATGTGAGAGAGATTACTGAATGATGAGGAGATATTGGGTGTGGGTAGCCTATCGATTTGCATCAAAAGACTATAGCAAGCTTCGCAATTCAAATCTGCTTTAGCGAGCTCTACAGAGAAAGCCAGCTGAATTAGAACAAAACCAGGACGAGGGGCTATTATGTGATATCACTTTGTATGGAATGGGTTTTCTCCATTTCGAGTTACGTGTGACTTTCTTCTCGTATGCTTACTTGATTTCAGATTTGAAATAAAAATCCGATATTAAAAGGGTGTTCTAAGCAAGCATTTATCAAACGTGTGCTAATACATTCTGTGAATGAATGAATAAATGAATGAATAAATGAATGAATGAATGAATAAATAAATGAATGAATGCATAAATGAATGAATGAATAAATAAATAAACAAATAAACTAAAACGTGTTTCAACGTTCTGTGGTAATGTGTATCAATACAAGCTGCTATTAATGATCATTACCTGATTATTTCTGGGGTAAATCATAAGTCCCTACCTTAAAAGTAAATGAAATTTGTTACATTTTATTGGTATAACGATTAAGTTTTGACGTTTCGTGGAGGAAGTAGTTTATTATCGGCACGAGTAAAACCATATTTTTTCTTTAAAAGTGTTGGCCCAGCATCTATTTTTAGTGGCCACCGGAACACCAATGTTGAGCCTTGGTATGTCTGCAGCATTACAGTGTGCTTAAGGTATCATGACGTTTTAGTTTCATTTGATAATTGATTGTGTAAGTCCCAGGTACACTCTTTATGTTTTTAGAGATGTTTTGTCTTTGTTTCCTGTTGAAAATGGGGTCCCGAAGGATGTGGTCTGGTTCAAATGGGACAAATGTGGCAACCACCGGAAAATAGCTCAGCGGCCGTGGCACATACCTACATGGAGCTTTTCTCCTGAGGCTCTATATACAAATGATATGAGGTAGTCAAACGCACAATTTGAGCACCATTAATATTAATGAAAAGAAAGCACCTTGATTGATGACGTTGTCGCAGCGAAGGTTTCTCATGAAAAGAAATGACATAGCGAAATGTAATGATCACGGGAACGTATGAGATGAGGCTTTCATATTTGGCTTGGGCTCACACGTGAGAGCTGGGAAAGGAATGAAGAAAATTACTATATATCCATTAATTATCTTGACCATTTTCAAGTCGCATCAAAATAATCATTGGGTTTAAGGATAGGATTGTGATAAAAACGAAGTATTATATATATAAATATATATATATACATGTATATATATATATCTATATATATCTATATATATATATATATATATATATATATATATATATATATATATATATATATATATATATATATATGAAGATGAGAATACCCTCTTGCAATACTCACATAAAAATTGAATAGATGCATTCTGGATACGAGCTATCACTTCATAAGAAAAGTTAAAAAGTTAAGTCATGCTTGTAATACGTAGCCCTCAAAGATAGCGCGGAATTTTGAAATGTTGTCTTTGGGATTCCATTTTTCCTTCTCTCCCTCTCTTATCTCTTTATCTTTGTGTGTCTTTGATCTCTATCTCTCTGTCTATCTATCTTTGTGTGTCTTTGATCTCTATCTCTCTCTATCTATCTGTGGTTGCCAAAGCAGAATGCTCTCAGTTTTTGTTGCCGGTCTCATTGTTTCACTTCCTGTCATTTCGGAATTGTGTGTCAGACTAAAGACATCATTGTCGGTTTGGTTTGGTGCGATTCCTGAAGCAGCATTTGTTTAATCAGAAAGCCTCTCCTGTACGCAGATGATGGTCGGCCCTATTGATTGTTACAACGAGAAAGTGTGAAAAGAGAAAAGAAGGACCCGAGGTGTTTCCTCCGCGCCACCACAGATGATGAGAAGGAAGGAGAAACTCGGATTGCATACTGCATGCACCCAGCAGACTTAGGTCTGAACTAATGGATGTTGTCTATTTTTAATCTGTAGAGGGCTAGGATGAGCGCGGTGAAGTGTTAACTGCCTTCATTCAAGCGATGGTATCTAAAGATTCATTCGCTCGATGTCGACCTCGAAAGTGACATGACGTATTGGGCTGTCTGTCTGATATGATGGTATGCGAAGACCCGACTGACACAGCGAGTATACACACTGATAAAGTTACGAAGGGAAAGACAGACTTCACAAATGTACACACATGCACCTACATATACACAAACTAAAATACACACACATTCATGAAGTACACATATGCACACCCACACACACACACACACACACACACACGCGCACACACACACACACATACGTACACACACGCATTTATACAAAGATATACATGGCAAAGACAGAAAAAACAGACAGATACAGAAGTCTAAAATATCGGAGGATATCAACGAGATTAAGGTGAAAAGTGATAAGCAAACATGGCCGTGACACTTCATCTCATACTCTAATCTTACTTTGTATACACGAAACCGCCTCTAGACATTTAACAGGTGTGGGCTGGAAGACATGCAAAAACCTTATGCAACAAAATAATCCAGTGGACGATAAATAAGACTGCATGGATCATGAGTAGGCCTACTGATATTAATGCACAAGGCAATAATGAACAAAACCGCACCAGGGCCAGGACTCGTATGAAAACTGTCATAGCTACTACAATCCTAATAGATTGCCGTCGAAGTCATACGTTGGCGAATGTGTCAGGATTTGGGTTTGTTTTTCCTGTTTAGAAATGCAGCGATGGACACGTTAAACCATAGGAACCCCAGCAGGGCTTGACTATGGTAAAATAGACTTAACTGAGGAGCCTTCTAAAGTGACATTTTAGCCCCCGATACGAAAGCAGCGCTATATTGGGTCTCTCTCATGTTTTGGATGGGGATAAAGACGGCTTGAGGACTATGCAACTAAACGGCTCGGTGTCATTGCTACAAGCTACTACATACTTGACTCTGTTCGACAAAGTCAATGCAAGACCTTGTTAGCCATTCATACAGTAACTTACAACGGCACTCTAAATTCACAAGATAGCTTTTAATATGACTGAAAGATTGATTCAGTGTGTATGAGTAGACTTCAAATAAAAACTACGTAGCTGTAATCAGGGGCGGATCCACGAATCCCGTAAAGGGGGGGGGGGGTATGGTGCTACTTCCGGTGCTACTTCTTTTGTTTTAACAATAAATAAAGAGGGGCGTGCGCCCAGTGCGCCCCCTCCCCTTTCCCCTGGATCCGCCACTGGTAATGATCGAGGCTCACTTTTTCAATAAAAATTATTGTGTATATTATCATCCCTTCTGGCTGTTACTGACAATAAAATCAGTATATTTACTCTACAGTGTTTCATTCAGTGGAGCAACATCATGTTTTAATGCACACAAAGTCATAAGAACGTTCCAGCGCTAACTGGAAATTGAAGCAGATATCTAAAAGTAACAAATTTTACTGACGACATACACAATGCGCAGTGCAGTGATGGCATGTTGTTTGATATCCTTCTCTCATTTCTCATTACCTCTGGCTGTGTAACTCGATTTTGATATCAGGAGTGTGTGGTAGTATTTGTACTCCACGCAGGTCTACCAAGGGCATCGTTTTCAGAATGAATCAAATTGGAATCGCAATGTGTGCAGTAGCCTAGCGACCGTTAAATGTAAATGAAACTCGTCATACTTATTTATGAAACTCACTCATTTTTCATCACACATACTTGACGCATCCAACAGTGTTCAAAGTTGACAGTTGTGATAAACTATAGGGTGCTCTGTGAACCATGTTGGTAAATATGTAAAAGTCATAACTGATGAGAAAACAAGGTAAGTATTGCGGCAACGTGTCCCTTGTTTTCCAAATTCATAAATGATTATCTGTGAGATACAGGTGAACTTGATTGAGGGAGACGGTGACACTCTAAACAGATTCACACCTGCGTGCGTCGAATATTACATGACATATTGTCTAGTTCAAGGTTGAGAATTGTCTTTCATAAATCGCAGAATTTGAGGAAAACTAGGTCATCCTATTTCGACCCTATACATAGTCTCATTTGCATCGTGTGCTTTATCCAATGACATTGTCCTACGCCTGTCACGTGACTTCTATTATGACACTTGGATGATCGAGCTGGTGCTGGTTCAGCAAATGTAATCCAATAAGTATGTATACTGGCATTGTGGCTCTCATACTGTAGTATGGATAATTGAAGAAGAATTCCCTCATCATTTTCTTTTTCACGATAGTTACTGCATGCAGACAGTATTTTCGTGCCCGAGAAATCGCAATTTTTAATCTACAAATATCATTAAATATTGCAGGGGCATGGAAGAAAATCTCCATTAATTTTGTGTGAAGTCATGAGTTAAAATACAAGTTCGATAATTTCATCATTGAACAAAATGCGGTGATCAAAGTCCTCATGAAATTGAAAGAAATAACAACCGTATTTGGTTTTTATTACAATAAGTTTGAAATGCAGGGACAACCTCTTTAGATTTCCCGTGAATAAAGTTAACTACCAAATATATAAAGATCGTATATACCATACAAACTTCTAAACAACTATAGCCTGAAGAGACTGATCCGTGAGAGATAGGGGTGCACGTCACGAGACCGACACCCACGAGTCATACAGCCAATAAGTTCGACACTAAGTAATTAACAAGGCCCACGAGACCGACACATTAAGCCCCGTGCTGTATCTGTCGAACTCGTGGGCTGTTTTTACCTAATTTCGAACTCATGCGCTTTATTTGCCTATTGTCGAACCCATGGGCTGTATGACTCGCGAGCTGTATGAATCATGGTCCTGTTTTCAATGTCGAACTCGTGGGCTGTATGACTCGTGGGTGTCGGTCTCGTGGGATGACCCCATAGATAGACCTGTCGATCATTGAGCGTTAGATCAACTCACTCAGAATGAACAGATGGAATGGTTTGTTTATTAAAGTATCGGTTTATGGAATGCATTGGAAACCCGGAGTAGTCCTTCTCAGGCATGTCATTTGTATGATAGATATTCCATTAACAAATAATTTAATGAGCTTCATAATTCCGTTAATGTTATACTTTGATACAAACGAAAGAATGAAGGCCAGGCTCTTGTTATCACTTTGAAATAAATGTGAATCACTCCTCTGAAAATCTGCTTATGGTCGACCCTTTAAACGTTTCAGTTGTGTAAACAAGGAAAAGTAGAAATTACGCGGTGCGTAAAATATGCCCCCGCCGGAAGTAGCATTTAGTAGCAAAATGTACAATATAGGTAAAAAGATCAAGGTCAAAGGTGAAAGAAGTCAAGGGTCAAAATTCTATGTAGAAGTTTTGAAGCCCTCACCTAGTGCCATCACATAAAGCAAACGGAATCGAAATCGGGTTAGAAATGACGAAGGAGTAGCATTTTGTAGCCAATGTACAATATAGGTAAAAAAATCAAGGTCAAAGGTCAAAGAAGTCAAAGGTCAAAATTCTGTGTAGAAGTTTTGAAGCCCTCAAGTAGTGCCATCACATAAAGCAAACGGAATCGAAATCGGGTTAGAAATGGTGAAGGAGTACTAACATTTGGTAGCAAAATGTACAATACAGGTCAAAAATCAAGGTCAAAGGTCAAAGAAGTCAAAGGTCGAAATTCTGTGTAGAAGTTTTGAAGCCCTCACCTAGTGCCATCACATAAAGCAAACGGAATCGAAATCGGGTTACAAATGGCGAAGGAGTAGCATTTTGTAGGCAATGTACAATATAGGTCAAAAATCAAGGTCAAAGGTCAAAGAAGTCAAAGGTCACAATTCTTTGTAGGAGTTTTGAAGCCCTCACCTAGTGCCATCATATAAAGCAAACGGAATCAAAATCGGGTTAAAAATGGCGAAGGAGTAGCATTTTGAAGCAAAATGTACAATATAGGTCAAAGGTCAAGGTCAAAGGTCACAACTGAAATTCTGTATAGAAGTTTCAAAGCTCCCATGTAGTGCTATCATATAAAGCAAACAGAATCAAAATCGGGTTAGAAATGGCGAAGGAGTAGCATTTTGAACATTTTGATCACACACGGACGCATGGACGGACACACGGACACACGAACACACAGACACACACACGTACGGAGCCCGTTTCATAGTCCCCTGCT
This sequence comes from Diadema setosum, assembly GCA_033980235.1. Taxonomy (NCBI): domain Eukaryota; kingdom Metazoa; phylum Echinodermata; class Echinoidea; order Diadematoida; family Diadematidae; genus Diadema; species Diadema setosum. The sequence goes on along the minus strand of CM067076.1, from coordinate 35,827,442 downwards.
CGAACTCGTTCGGCGGGGACAAAAATGAAAAGAGAACTGAATTCAACTGAAAGTAATCATAACGTGCAACAAATTTGAAGCTGTCTTAAATAGAGAGTTTTATACTTATGTTTCATTAGCTAGGGCGTAGGACTATCGAAACCAAGGTAATGGTCTTAAAGCTTCTCTTTTTTTTCTTTTTTCTCCTTTGTTTTTCTCCTTCCTAGTCTTTGGTCGTTCGTAGGTGACATGTAAAGCAGCTGACACGTTCGTGTGTATTCCGAAGGCAAAATATTCCGGTCAGACAACTGGTAGCTACAAACGTGCTGCTCCATACATGAGAGCCTATCAAAGCTCCCATCGGTCCAGCGACAGTGAAGTCTTAATCCCCGGTCGACTGGCCTCTAGGCTCTCTACCTGGTAGAGTAAATCCAGGAGGGTTAGACAAGTGGTGACGGGGTGAAACTCACACGCAGTGAGCCTGTGTCTGTTTCTCAAGGTTCAAGATTCATAGCTTTGAACATCTAATCATATTAATGTGCTTTAAAATATAATAATAATGGGCTCATTCACTCCATAATACATCATAGGTGGGCTGGATTTCTTTTGTAGGTTTTTGTTTGTTTGTTTGGTTTGTAGCTGAACGTAAGGTTTGAACATGTGCGCTGTTAGAGTTCCCCCCCCCCCTACTTGTTCGTCAAAATAAAGTCAGTATAAAAGGAGCTAATGCATATCAGCGTTTTGTGAGATTTGAGTTTTCGAGATTTGCTGGACTTCGTGTGAAACATTATAATTTTTTGTTCTGTATATGCGGCGATAAGAAATGTCTGTATCGTAGCCATTGGAGCCGTATCCTATGAAACAAAGGAAATTAAACATGGAGTGCATTTCACTTAAGGTCAGTAAGCTTATCGTTGCAGATGACAGTGTATTTTCGAAACGATTAAGTGCAAATAACTGTGACATCTAGTTTGTTTTTAAGATACCTTGTATCATCAAAAGGTATCCGAGTGTCAAGAATGCAAGACTATGAAAAAATATTAATAAAACTGAAATGTATTTCCTTGTTAATCCCTAGAATGGACAACTGAGGATAATATTTCAAATTAGTTACATCACATCGTCAACCTGACAGAGGAAATGAAAGTGTATGATCACGAGATCAGTTTTGTCCATTTTCTGTGTCAGGGTCGTAACTTTCTCGGCTTTATTCAGGAACTAATGCCCATTTCACTAGTTTGATGTTTTATACATGACATCAGTGCCGTTTGGGGAGTTGACGTTGGATTGAAGCTCACAGGCAATCAATCATGGGTATTGAGGCAAATCGGAGGGCTCTTCCTCCACCCCCCTTCCTCTCTCATCCTATTTCTTTTTCTCTTTCTATTCTCTCTCTAAGATTTGAAAAATGAAATATTTGATATACATGCATTTTCCTAGGCATTATTTACCATTTGCAGATGAAACCAAAAAAAAAAAGAAAAAAAAAAGAAAGAGATTTAATGCTTCAAAATAGTTCTAAAATCTGAGTGAAGGATAGAAACAACCAAGGCTTTTAGGCTTTATAGCGATATGTTAAATGCAAAAATGTTAATCAGTTTCATCAATGTTCAGTATGGCTGAATATACGACATTTGAACAATAGTTATAATAAAAGAAAAATAGAGATATCTCCTTATATTTTAGGCTTAATGTTTGATATGGTAGGATATTTGTGATACAACTGGCCTACATATATGCATCAAATGTGATAACTCGATCATTTTCTAAATCTCAGCTCCCAATTTTAAACAGTACCTTTAAGGTTATACGAATACAATTCAGTCATTTTTAAGGCGAATCATTCAAACAAAAGAAAGTTTCTGACAAAATCTAATTCAGACAGAGTGTATACATTGTATAACGAAATGGAAGCAACTAACTTAAGGTGAAAACATTAATTCATATCAACTCTTATTGCTGACACAATGCAATACATACATAGAATATTGCATTGTGTATATGTTGAATAAATGTATTTTCTACAACTTGTCATTTTCCAATTTTCATTTTTAGGATACAAACTTTGTATCAGGAAGAAAAAAAAAAAAAGATGTGCCAAACATCGCGATGAAATCGATAAATAAACAAGAAATCGAAAATTTAGTCAAGTTGAATACATATCCACAAACACACATAATATGTATACTGTTAAATATGTATATTTATTATACGCAAACACTCATGCATACACCCACAAACCCCTACAATCACACTCACACACACTCACTCATACACACACAAACACCTACAAACAGATACACACACAAATTCATATATATATATGTATACAGTGATACGTATTTAGATATTTCTGTCAATACAATTCAGTCGAATACTGTGATGTTTTCAAGTTTCACCAAAGAAATCAAGTCAGCACAATGGATGTTATGACAATTTGTCTCGTTAAACCCCAACCTGGCCGGGCTTTTGGGGCTGTTCTTAGGCCGGGGGAGGGTTGCATCAACCCCCCACCCCCAGAGATCTCGGCCATTAATCACGCAATCGCCATGAAAATTTGGCACATACGTTACCTGCGGCGTAACCTACCAAATTATAAAAAAAAAAAAATGAAAAGAAAAGAAATTGAAATCTTATAGATAAGAGTTTCTAAACACATTCAAAAGTTGTATTTAGCTGTGACAGTTTCGACGACGGTTATCATCTTTCTTAAACGATGGCTACGGCAACGGATGATTTGGGTTAGAAAACTCTTTATCCGTTTATCAATCATCCTTATGAACTTATTTCGCAAACTTGAATAATGCTAATAAAATTTGTACGTGTATACACATGAAATCATACATTGATGATGAAATGAAAATCCTAGAATCCTAATTCCTGGTGTAAATATTCTTTGAAGCATTCATAACAATGTACTTGAAATAAAAATATGGTATCTAATTTACTCTCTGATGTAGTTTATTTCTTCATGAAGTTCTTTGTTTATATTTCCTTGTTTTGACCTTTTTTGATTTTTTCCCCAATATTTATCACAGAACCTTTTGTAAGCATAATTATGCCAAAATGATATAATTTAAACCAATAAGAAGAGAAAAATCCATTTGCATTGACTTTGTACACAAAATCACGTTTCTGAGCCATTTTCGGTCTGACGAGCATGAAGAAAAGGTCATGCAGCTTCCTAACGATATACCCGATTTTTGCGAAAATGGAATCATAAAAATGTGGAAGAGTTGAAAGAAAACAAGGGGCGGCGCGGTAAAAAAATTGAGCGGCGGAATGGTCGTGGAAAATGTCCAGGGGGTTGATTCAACTCCCGGCCTCCCCCGGCCGTTTTAGGGTTAAAATCACGCTTACCCAAGTTTGTATGCCGGTCTACATCCACGTGCTTGTTTCAGACCCCTCCCTCATCCCTCTCAACACACACACACACAGATATTCACTCATTCACTCACTTATTCAAGCCAGGACAAAAAGGGGGATGCCGAGAGCAGAGTGTGGCTCGGAGGGAGCAATGTACATTTACTACACGACCTAGTACGTGATTGTCATGTCAGTGCATGAAATCACGTTATTTTTGAATGTATGCAGAAAATCGGTAAGTAGCACGGGCGGAGGAAGAGAGAAGAAACGTTATGTGGGACATCTTACCAATCCTGTGCCTCTTTTTTCGAACAGCACGAGTGGGTAGATTGTTTTCCATTGTGTAACTTTTATTGCTGAGGAACGGAAACACTTTACTTTTTAAACATCTCTTCTCTCTGATTTTGCATGAGTGAACAGTAAAAGTTATCCATAAAGTGGCAATCAAAACTTTTTATCTGACGTAATTTTTAGAGAATTCGTGAAGTACAATATAAAATGTACGTAAACATTTTCATGCAAGGATGGCTTTAGATAACATTCACCTCACATTCGATTTGTTCTTCCTCCTTGACAGAAACCGTATATCCACACCCACTGTGTGCGAATCATTGAAATATTTTTTTTTTCTCTGAAATTAATACATGTATTTTCTTCTTTACCGTTTTTCAGTCTCTGTTTAAGTGTAAATTCTAACTCTTCCTCACCTCTCTCCGAGCTGCCTGTCACAGAAGGGGCTCTGCAAAGCGCTATAGATTATCCTCATAATTTTCATCTTTCATTTTATAAGGTACTGCTGTAATTTGAAGTTTCACGATCTTATGAAGATGTGAACCGCTTCAACATGATAAGCCCTTAATATAAATCATCTTTGATAAGTTTTCGAAATGTTCTTACAAGTTACGGCCCCTTTATAGTTAGATTTACATCCAACTCAATATGAATATGCTATGATTACGCCTAAAATCCCACAAATTAAAAGAAAAAGAAAGAAAGACGAAAAAATACCTGCATATTTCAGCGTTTTAAATAAATGTTGATACGCCGGTATGCGCTGGTCAAGTGGTCAAGGTTTGGCAAGGCATCTATACACAATGTCAGATTATTCGTCCATTCACTTCTTAGTATCATCGTGTTTTTCCCCTCTGACAAACATTAACGATCAGGCTATGCCCCTAATATTCTGTTTAAAAAACAAAAAACAAACAAACTTGTTTAATTACGTATTATTTCTTTTTAATGAAAACAAACAAGCACCATCCCCTAGCACATAGACTCAGCTGTCTTTGTCTCCCCCCCCCCCCCCTCTAAATGCATTTACAAACGAGGTTTTCTTCAATTGAATACAGTGTACATATTCACAATAAATCTCATCCATCCGTAAGTGTGCGATGTTTTTAAACGGAAACGTCCGAGGATATTTCATGCAATGTGGTATCAAGATTTGTTGGGTGTATGTCAAGCATAACAACAGAAAGGCCTACGTAGCAAGGCGAGCTTGTTGTCTCGGGGTTTAATTGTCTTTCATGGCGTGTGTCGTCTGTAGCTCCTGTTTGTTTCGTTTGTTTGTTTCGTTTTTTTTTTTTTTTTTTTTTTTTGTTTTGTTTTGTTTTGTTTTGTTTTGTTTTTTGCTGTTCTTTGTTTTGAGGAGGATAATCTTGACTATTGTATTAAATAAAAAGAAATACACCAAATGACTGATGGGTGCAAATTATGCAAGTTTTGTTTATCACTGTAAACTTGAAGGGTTGCAGGTTTCATCATTTTTCCTGTTAAAGACCCGTTTTTATTTTACAGCGTGTGGCCTTGTGTTTCGCAAACTACAGTCTGTACAATTAAAAATCCGCACGTCTTTCTGTTGTAGTCGTGTTTTCAGCAACGATTAACTTCTCGACCCGGTCTTCTGTTGATATAAAGTCTGTACGCGATTCTAGATGGGATATATTGTACTATATTAGTGTATCACACTATCGCCATTTCGCACGCCAAACGTCATGTAGATGGCAAGGTCTCGTCGACAGATGGCGCTGTGACGTGACTTACAGGTTAGCAATGGATCACGGCTAGAAATAGGTCTACGATTTAAAGTTCACGAGGAATTAGAAACGTTTTCCTGACAACATCCAATCATTCAATACTATCAGGGTTGCACTTTAATTTTTATCACAAAAGTGCACAATTAGAATATATCAATGGAATGGAATGAAATTCAATGGAATACTTTTATGTTTCATACTAGAATATATACCTGAAGAGTGATTTGCACAAACATTAATTCTGTTGGAATCAGCCAAATAAGTGCATTAACTTGATGGCATAATGATTATCATGTAAACAAGGATAGACACCACCTCTGTAAAGATAAAACACTGACCTGCCAATAAAATAGGCACTAATCGTTTATATGGTAACCGTAGAAAGAGGATGGCATACTACATACACCTTATGTTCCAATTCATTGAATATCTCCAAAGCGCAAATCAATTCGAGCTAAATTCATTTGATGTAAAATCAACCTGCTGGATAATTTCCCCTTAACGTGCCTTAGAATCGAAGACAGACTGGCTGAGTACAGCTGACCTGAGCTACATATAACTATCCATGCCTAATATCAGAGAATGACTTGGAGTTTGATAAAAGTAGGAAACACTCTTGCATGCACTGGGGCATTTCATTCTGCTGCTGTGTTCTCTCAATGAGTTATACATGGCCCAAAATATATGTACACCGTGTATCATCGCACTAACTACCATGACTCATTGTTCATCAAAATTTCAATTACTATTTCATTTCATCCAATTTACTCCTATTTAGCCCATTTCAGATTGAAGCTTGCACAAACACCTTTAATCACGCTACTCATTACTTTGTCCATACATTTCTGTTATGTCGTATACATGCACTAAGTAACTCTAGCTCAAAGCATCAACTCGTGTGGCCTGATAGAGAAAATGGGTTCGCACTGTTAACTGCTGTCATCAAGCATTCCCTGGATTAAAATAAGACATTCATCTCCCATATCTCCCCCCCCCCCCCCCTGGAAAAACATACATTTAAAATGTACATGTAGTGCATATGTGTGTGTGTATATATATATATATATATATATATATATATATATGCATACATATATACATATATATATAAATATATATATATATATATATATATATATATATATATATATATATATATATGTATACATACATATAAAGAGTTTGTTCGCAAAAACCGATAAGTCCATTTTTGAAGATTTTGAAGTATGGTCTCTGTCATAAAATACAAAATAATACCTTTTAAATGATATATTGGTCACTACATATAAAGGTACATTTTTTATTTTTCTTTACCTTTTAAATCGCAAATATATCTCCATTTGGCAAATATGGATTTATCGGTTTTTGCGAACAAACTCTTCATATATACAATGTACATACGTATACAATGTATATACGAATATATGTATGTATTTTTTTGTGTGTGGGTGGGGGGGGGGGGTGAATGTATGATTTTCATACCCCCAAAGTAAAGAGGAAATTTCTTTTCAGTTTTACACATGACCACAATGCACATGATTTAGTTGAGAACATCCCTACAGTGCTACACAGAGTTCATTGTACTATCCCACACAGCGGTACATATATTACTGGAGGTTCACATTGATGGAACCAATCATGAACTTGATTAGAACCATAATTAATATGCAACACTTTTTAACACTGTTGTATGATCGCTCACTCCATGAATGAACTCAGTCACAAAACAAGGCATCCTTTCACACGAGATCTGACAGAAACCATGTAAGAAAATATGGGCAATTGCAGTCTTTATATCATTTTATTTCTGTCTGTTATGTACATTACATTAATAACTTCCTTTTCCACAAGCTACAATGTATTCATGTAGTTATTCAGCTTTCCCATTATTTATATATTCATCTAATAATTCATCTCTTTTTTATTTGTTCATGCATTTATTTACCTATGTGTATTTGTTTCATTATCTATTTGTGCATTCATTCATAGTAAATGTATTTACCTAGTAGAGCGTATGTAAAGAAACTAGTTCAAAAAGATAGTTTGTTTGAAATCATTCAAATGAACATTGCTCCTCTAAACCCAGCAATTTGCAGTTTGACCATCAAAGCAATATATCAGTGCATCTCTTGTGCAGTAGCCCTATCGAAACAGACACCAGAAATACCCTTCATTGTGCCAACATGAGTGGTGGTGGCTTTATCATTTCTTGTGCTGAGCTACTGATATGCATGAATCAAATTTATTTAGTATCAGGTTCTTTTACCAAAATTGTGCAAAACACTCCAGTGGTAGATTTGTTCATATTTGGCTAAGATTTCATTAAAACTTACATGGATTGGTCTGCAAAAAATATGAAATGAAAGAGAAAGACTGATTTCCTTTAAATCTATTCTAAAAACAGGTCATTTTAGTACATTGTAATTATTAATTTCAATGATGGCAAGAAATACCATTTTTTTGATAAAATCTAGAGACTTCAGTCAGAAACACATGTTTGGACTTGTGAAAGTCTACTTTATCAAGAGAATACAATGACAAATATGCACATCAATTCCATACAGTACAATGTACTAGTACATTGTATTTTCATCTCCAACATCTACTTTTTGTCTTTTTCATACATTTGAAAAAGAAATATTAGACTATAATTTATTCATACCATTTTTTTTTTAATCAGGTTTCCTTTATTATAAGGATAAGTATCAGAAATGAAAAGCTTAGAATCATGGTAAAAAAAAATAAACAAACAAACAAAACTGCGAACATGAACACCAGTCTCTGCTGATATGATCATCATCTGCAACCCAACTTAAACTTGGCCCTCGCACCCACAATCGTTATGGTGACCGTGCTTTTTCCGTTTGTGTCCCCCTTCTTTGGAACACTCTCCCTACTCACATTCAGACCTCCACCTCCGTTGACATCTTCAAGAAGAAACTTAAGACTCATTTATTTTTAGAGCAGAATTAATGATTATGTAGGCCCTGTATGCATTTGTAGTAAATTATTTGTTATTCTAAGCTGATTTGTATGTTTGGTTGTTTAGCATTGTAAAGCGCTTAGAAACACAGGACCGGCACAGCCGTGGGGGCCGTGGGGGCTCGGGCCCCCACACTTTTTGTGCACCATAAAAGGAATACATAAGGTGTCATCACTTTGTTAGCTCATGAAACCCGGAAGTGGGCCCCCACACTTTTGAAAACACTGCGCCGTTCCTGAAAAATGTTGTATTAAGCACTAAATAAATATTTTATATTATTATTATTATTATTATAATATGAGTAATTCTTGACATCATTCTAATTCATTTGAAAAATTAGTGACTAGAAATACTGTAAAACATATCAAAAGGACGATTACTGGTTAGAAAGATTTTGAGGGGGATAATATGTCACATGTGTGCTAAAATAACATATTGCAGATTGTTGACTGAACTGATATTGCATTAATTGTTTCTTGTATTTATGAGAAGATTCCAAATGGATCAATGTTGAATGGATTGCATGGATCCACAATGAGTTAACATTCTGTTAGAGTAATCAAGCAATCAGTAGAAAAATGATGGAAGCTAACTCTGTTATGTTTGGAACTTCCAGGGAATTGTACCATACATTTTCTGATAGGCAATGTTGTGGAATGAAAATCACACTGAGACAAACTTCGTAATCTCTGATCTATATTCCAGAAAAAACAAACAAACCTTTAGTTATGGAATCCAGGTGTGTACTAGGAATAATGATGGCAGCAAAACTTGTCACACTACATGTAGCTGTGAGGACTAGCTGGTAATCAATCACAGCTGATCCTTCCCATCAAATGTCTGAAATGAAAGAAAATAAATGAAAATCATACTCACAGAATGATGTCTCCAGCAACATACACAAATAAAAGACTCAATGTGTCACTACTGTCAGACTTCTGGACAAAGGGGGTGATGTTTGAAAGGGTCAAGAAGCTTCTTAAAGTGTATTAAAGGATCTGTACAGTCAGTCCGCAGAACGTATGCTAATGAGCCGATCCAGCAAGATTTATTCAGCACTCTCGTTGACAATCTTTGCGTTCGAAAGGTGTCTCGTCGTGCGAGATTTTGCGAGACTTTGATAGGGCTATGGTTTTCACAGTGTAGCGACTTGTACATACATTTGTCATGGCTACAAGTCACGGTAAATTGTTCTCCAGTCTTAGATCTTTATTTTGATACTAAATTTGGGTATAACATCGGATCTTATCATGACTAAATAATCAGTTGAATTTGCGTAAATTTTACCTGCTTTTCACGGAAGATTTTGTTGTCTAAAGTTCTTTTTTGGTTCCTGACCGGATTAAGAAACTGTTGTTTCTGATTTTGGCTTTTTCGTAGAGAGGAAACTTAGATGCTCATCATATATTGGAGTCAAGGAGACGCAAGCATGATTTATACTAGCTTTTCCGTTTTGAAATGTCTGTAAAATTCACTCCTAAGCCGGAAGTACGCTCCACACAAAGTCAACAGTGGCGCGATAAGAGCTCTCTGATTGGACAGTGCTTGCATTCAGCGCTCGAACTACACGCGTGCCAAGAAACCGCAAGTGGCATGAAACCGTTATGTAGCAGCGTAATGACGTAATGCAAGCGCTGAATGCAAGCGCTGTCCAATGAGAGAGCTTACTCTTGAGATTACACGGTTTCAAGCTGATCAGCACTGACATCAATGTATATTATACTGGTTCCTGACCGGATTAAGCAACAAATTGTCAAGATATTTACATGGATACAAAGATTAGGAGATGGACTACCAAATAAAGCATTTTCATTGAGACGCAAGGTGAATTTGATATTTTTTTGACGTCTTGAACGTGTACTGCACGAATTACTTTTTTCATCATTTTTCAAGCTCAAATTACGCTATGATATTTTTCATTTACAATAATTTGAGTAACATGTGACAATAGATTACATATTTTCCTTGAATTTGATACCAAATTTGTGAACATAAGGTGTATTTTTGTTGCCGAAAGCCCAAGGACAAAATCCCCTTACGCAGCTTATTACGTATGCAAGCCTAGAGCGGGCTTGCATACGAGTTGAATAAATACGAGCGAATTATCGGGTGCTGCGGACTGACTGTGTAGGTGGCTTTTCTGCTCCTTGTGATCAATTTCTTGAGGAGTTCTTGGCAGGTACCACAGAAATAAATCTGAAATCTGCCCACAGATGGAGGGTATTATTTTGCAGCAGACTACGGTCAGATATTATGTAAGTTCATTTCCATAGTAAATACAAGAGTTGCTACCAATGTAAGTTAGTATGCAAGAAAAACACATAGTTCTGATACTGTAAAAGTGGAAATTTTCACAGCATTGAAAGTTTTTCACATTTCGCGCAACCAGAAACCAGTGTGAAAATAAAAGCACACAAATATTTTTGCTTGCTATATGTTCCAGTAGTTTGTCGTGATTCTGCAGAATTAAAAACATGCGAAATTTGTCTCACTTGGCTGGGTGCGAAAAATTACTTGCGCAAAAATATCCACTTTTACAGTAATTCCTTGCAAAGTTTCAGTTACAACCAGGAAATGAGTCAAAGAAAAGCTTTGTTCCCCAGACCAGCTCTATCAAAGTATACTCAAGGAACAATCTTTCTCACTTTAGTTTTTCTTTACCCAGAAACAAAAAGGATATGAACACTATCCAACACAATTTAAGGTCTGTCAATCAGTTGCAATTTAAGGTCTGTCATAATCTGGATCTATTAGTCAATGATGCGTGTGGTGGTGTCAAGCAATTGCGGAAAAAACTGTAATCAAACATCTTGGTCTACAACTTTGGTACACTAGTAAGTCGCTGATAAAGTATTTTGTGCAAATAATTTGCAAGGAAAAAGGATGTACACATGACTGAGCTCTAGTAAACAAGGAGTTTCAAGGCTAACACGAGAAAGAAAATATGTGACCCGCTACAACAAAAGGATTCTAAAGTCGCTGATGAGTGAGCCGAGAAAATCGAGTTTGAAGTCAGATCACCAAAATCTGTCAAAACGTTCGGATTTTTGTTTTTACATAATTTTGTAGTCTAAAGACTAATGTATCTTCTATCATCTGCCGAAATTTCGAAGCTAAATGATCAAAGGAAAGGCCTGAAAATAGCATTTTTCTGGGCCATGCTTGGCTCGCCCATCAGCGACTTTAGGATCCTTTTGTTGTAGCGGGTCACATATATTGGAAATGGTCAGAAATGTATTATCCACATGTCACTGGGCTCACCAAGTGTGTCGTGGACCTAGTGTCCTTGTTGGCTGCTACAGGTTGAATCAAAGTCTTCTACTTCTCAGCCAGTAGTCACCTGTCTTCAAACCTCAGTGATCCAACCTTGAACCCATTCCTGTGTCTCATGGCGGGTGGGGCATTCAAGGTGCTCCTTGCTAGAATCAAACCCAGTTCTAGACACGCATCAGTGGTCAGCGTGACGCCATGCACCATTAAGTCACGATTCCATTCCTCAGCCAATCTGGTAAATTTAGAGATAGGATGTTGGGATACAGTGCTATGAGAAATCATATATAAACAGAGGTTTAAAACATATTTTATACTAACAGCAAATATTTTAAGACGGGCCAGTAAAAATGTTTTAAAGGAAAATGTACATGATCATACATTGCATCATGAGGTGAAAGGGTAAGGACACGAGTGATATTATCTTACTATATAACTGAAAAAAGATTACAACGATATAATGATTTACAGCTATGTCACCACCATGGGCTATGAAGATCCATCCTTTGAATGGCTACCATCTACTGTCTATTTTATTTCTACTGTCCACGACATTTAAATATGAAAAGTTAACAACACAATTAAATCTGAAAACAAAAAATACTAACATTTTGAAAACAGTATTTTCGTTGAGGCTAGGTCATTTATTTTCCTGCCACTAATAGAAGTGTCCTTGCAGTCTTTTATGAATGCATAGCCGGACATAAAAAACATCTGCATTTCATTTTGCATAACTTTGTATCTTCTTAAGATGAATATAGTTCACTGCATCATAAATCTATTACTTCTAAAAGAATGAACACAATAGTCTGGAATGAAGTTGAATAGCTTAACACATATCAAGTTAGAATTGCAGAATTATTGAAATGCTAATATCTACAGAAAAACTTCAGAGATCTACTGAATTCCAGGCTTCATGTGTCAGACAAACAGCCACCAAGAATCTATATCTCTTATTACAACTATAGGAAGCATAGAGCTACTTTGATTTGTAGAGCTGAATTACTAAAGAAGTAACATTTTGTCATCCAGCATGGGTGAAATACCAACCTCTGTCCTGTCTCACACTGGCAAGTTTGGTAAAGAACCTTGATCACTCTTTGACATTCCAACTTCACTTCTCTCTCAGCATCTCTCTGAGCAGCATCATGACAAACTGAGATGGAGGCTGAACAGTAGCTACCTGGCAGTGTTTTGTTGAAAGAGGGTGCTCCTGAATGTAGTAACTGTGTGTCAATTCCCAGTAGCCAGACCTGTAATAATTTTCAGACATGTACCTATATACCTCAGCATTCCTCGACAGAAATGAATGAAAGGTTTATTACTCTTGTGTGTACTTCCCCTTATCCTTGCATTTCTAGCATTCATAGTCCTGTGATAAGGTAACGAGGGAGAATCACCTACTGTTTGTGTCATCAGTACCTTTGGTCAAGAATGAGGACCTTTTATCCTGGCTAATGATGAGAATTCTAAATGATCATTTTAGTCAGGAAAGTAATCTTTAGCAGTATCATTATATTAGTATCTATCTGGGGTGGGGGGTGGGGATTGCCCTAAAGGCCTTAAGTTTACATACTCATTCATTCAATATGTAAACAAAACAAATATTTTCAAAAGGATAAACCTCACAAAATTTTAAATGGAAATTGTTGTCTTTGTCAATTTCATGTGTCTTACCCCTTTGAAAATGGCTCGAGATCATGAATATAATCCAGTTGTCATCAACTCAATTTCTAGAAAGGACTTCCAACAAGCACTGCGCAAAAGTATTTCATACTATTGTTCCAGTTGGTCAGCTTTAAAATACTGCAAAAAAAAATAATAATAAAATGCAACTACTTCATTAGAACTTTTCTATTGTTACGACCACAATCACTCTGAGAATGATCGCACAAAAGAAACCATCAAATAATGTTCAGGCGGTTTATTAACAGTGATATTGTGGGTACAGACTCGTAATCGGTTTTCACATCAGTACAATAATGATCAATAGAAACAGTTACAAATCAGTAATGAAATCACTTACACTTAGTACATGCAATATCCCTGGAAATGTCCAAATACGATGCTTGATGCACAAAGGAATGATCCACGATGCACCGATGAATGATACCTTCGACGTAAATCCAGAGGTGCAGGTTACGATAGTCCAAGGTATAGATCCGGGGTAAAATCCACGATAGATGTCCACAGTAAAAATGTTCACAGCGAAACGTGTAGAATCCAGACGTTATGACGACCACGTCCAGTTGATGCGTTGAATGATGATTCACTATATAATGTCCAGCAAGGAATCCAGCCCGTCACAGCTTTGCCGTAATAATGTCCGTTGACACTAAAATATGGAGTCTCTCTCCAATGTAGGCAAATTAATTCTCTGCAGGCAAAATGTCTCCCAGGCCTTATCTCCACAAACACAGTTTGTATAGCAGGTCAGCAGGTAACACAGGACTGACTACAACAAGTCGCTTCAGAGCCAGAAGTGACGTAACTCTCAGAGCAGAGGTGTTGGGTACTCTGCCTACCTCAGAATTTCTCCTGCTTATATACTATCCATTCACCCCTTTCTAGTACATTCTGTAATTTTCTCCAATCTGGGGCTACATACCTGAACATACTAGCAAGTCCAAATTCCAGGAATCCTGGATGACTCACTGCCTAATATGTGCATAACATCATTGCCAAAATTAACTACCAATCACATTGGGCTACAAGGGCAGTGCCTCACTCAGCCAGCACTTCCCAGAATTTTCTGGAATGGGTTAAATCATTCTAGATTGAGTGAGCTATAATGTATTTCCTGTCACATGCATACATGTACTGTAGCTACATTGTATACCATGTAGAAAATTCTCCACTGATCTGGTCAGTCTGTATGTACTATATCTAATATCATATAGAATGTTCTCCATTAATCTGGTCTACCTGTGTACATACACATTAAACAACCATGCATACAGCCTTGATACATGTACATAACTACTTGTGTGCACATTTGTGACACCATCCCCCATGGGAAAAAGAAAGCCTTGCCATAGCAAGGGTTTCTTTTACCTTCACAATTTCTCATTGTTATTTACAATGAATGTGAGGTACAATCCAAGTCAAGCAATAATAATCACATACTATCACATGCCTTTTAAATAGCTGCATTAATTCCATGTTCTCTTTTCATGGATACCATTTACAATGATATTGCTTGGATTTTCTGAGCTACATGTAATCATACCACAGTCAAATTGCATACCGGTACATCAGTAATGGATAAGCTAAACACTATATGTGTGATGTGAGGTGAAAACCTTTCACCCTTAACTTCTACTGTGCTATCCACTACCTATGTCACACCAACTGACTTTCTGTCATAACACTCTTTCAACATATTGACATGACACATTCTCTGTTCTTTGCATCTATCTGATGTGCTGATCTCATAGTTCACATCATTGAGTTTCTTTTTGACACAGTATGGGCCACTGAACTTGGCTTTCAGTGGTTCACCTTGTATGGGCAGCAGTACAAGAACTTCGTCACCTGGTTTGAAGGTTCGGGCTTTGGCATTTTTGTCTGCCTTTCTCTTCATAGAGTCTTGTGACACTTTCAAGTGTTCCCTAGCTACCTCACAAGCCTTTGAAAGCCTTTCACGAAACTTTGACACATAGTCAAGTAGGTGGACCTCATCATCCTCAGTCATGAATTTCTCTTTGATGAGCTTCAGTGGGCCCCTAACTTCATGACCGTACACCAACTCAAATGGGCTGAAACCCGTCGACTCATTTGGGGAGTCCCTCGTTGCGAACAAGAGGAAAGGGATACCCTTATCCCAATCCTCGGGATACTCCTCACAAAATGCCCTAATCATTGTCTTTAGGGTCTGGTGGTAGCGCTCCAACGCACCTTGGGATTGGGGATGATAAGCTGACGACTTCAGCTGCTTCACACCCAAACGATACATCACCTCTTGAAATATGCCTGACATGAAATTTGACCCTTGGTCAGACTGCACTTCCTTGGGCAACCCATACCTAGTGAAAAACTGCACTAGAGCATCTACCACAGTCTTGGCAGTGATGTTTCGCAATGGGATAGCCTCTGGAAACCGTGTAGACATATCCATGATTGTCAAGAGGTACTTATGACCTGACCTAGTCCTAGGCAAAGGTCCAACACAGTCGACTAGAACCCGACTGAATGGTTCTTCAAACGCAGGTATCGGAATCAATGGCGCCGGCTTCACTGAATGCTGTGGTTTGCCAGCCACCTGACATGTGTGACAAGTCTTGCAAAACTCAGCCACATCAACATTCAACCCTGGCCAATAGAAATGCCTCATGATCCGATCCTTTGTCTTTCTGACGCCTAAATGGCCGCCAACTGGTAACTCGTGACAAATCCTCAAGATCTCACCGCGGTAACTGGGAGGGACAACAACTTGACGGACCACCGTCCAATCCTCATCAGCTGGCCTATGGGGAGGTCTCCACTTCCTCATCAAAATGCCATCTTTGACATAATAGCACTCAGGGACCTTTTCAGCCTCAGCCTCAGAACACGCCGTCTGAGACAAGCCTTTCAACTCAGAGTCTGCCTGCTGTGCTTCAACCAAGGAAGACTTGCTAAACAGCCCATCACTGTTAGCCTCGGAGCCTAATACAGCATCCCCATCATTCAAATCCTTGAAAAAGGTTTCTGCCAACCAAACACCGGAATTCTCCTCCACATCAACAGAATCCGCATCATCTTGAACAGCTCTACGAGCCTGAGACCTAGTCACAACACAATCTGAGAAAATCCCAGGAAACTCCTCCTGCAACTGCTCAGTTTCAGCAACCACCACTGGTTTATCCGAAACAAATGGAGACGCAACCACCTTATCTCCAGCCAAGTCATTCCCCAACAGGAAGTCAATGCCTACCATGGGCAACTCAGGAACAACTCCAACAGTGACAGGACCAGAAACTAGGTCACACTTCAAATCCACTCTATACAGTGGTACTGACATATAACTGCCATCAACAGTCTGAATCAAGACTTTTGCATTCACTGCACTGTCTGGTGGAAAAGTCATACCACCATCCACCATCAACGACTGAGAGGCCCCCGTATCCCGCAGGATGACTACTGGTTTACCTGCCTCACCAGAAGCACATGGGGTCACCTCACCATCAAACAAAAAGCTACGATAGCTCTCATCCACCTGCTTCAGCCTATCTTTGAATTTGGGAGATCGACTTTCAATGGCCTGTGTTTCACTGAACGGGACACTGTTTTCGGGTAGGACACTTTTTGACATGACAAATCCCATGTCCTTCTTTGTTTTGTTTTGCAACTTCCAACACTGTGACTTCACATGCCCTGTCTTGTTACAGTGAAAACATTTGATGACATTTGCACTTGTACTGGACCCTTTGTCAGATTGAGGCTTTGGTGCCGATGAAGTTTCAGAACTCGTTCCTTTTTCAGGACCAGCATTCTTTGGATTGCTCGACTGATTTTTGTCTCTCTTATTTCCAGAGAAATTCCTGAAAGGTGGTCTGTTGTCATTTCTGTGGGTCAACTCATACTCATCAGCCATCAAGGCTGCTTTATGCAAACTTGTCACTTTGTGATCATCCAAATGCGACCTCACACTGAAAGCAACACTCTTTTTGAATTCTTCCAAGAGAACAACCTCACGTAGGTTATCAAAATCCTGATCCACTTTCAGGGACCTGTACCACCTATCAAACATCATTTCTTTTTCACGAGCAAACTCAACATGTGTCTGGCCTGGTTTGCGGTACGAATTTCTGAACTTGTGTCTGTATGCCTCTGGCACCAACTCATAAGCGTTCAATACTGCCTTCTTGACTGTAGCATAGTCACGTGATTGCTCTTCAGAAAGAGATGAGTACACATCGGCGGCTTTGCCGACAAACACACTTTGAAGGAGCAAGGGCCAAAATTCCTGTGGCCAGTTCAAACTGTTAGCCACCTTCTCAAATGACACAAAATATGCATCAACTCTGTTTTCTTCAAACTTTGGCACCAATCGAATGTTCTTGGCCAAATCAAATTCAGAGGGAGCCCTTTCACGATTTCCCACAGTTTGTGCATGAGTCAATTCCATCTCACGCAATTTCAGTTGTTGCTCCACTTCAATTTTCTTCATTTCCATTTCTCTTTGTTTGCCCCTTTCCTTCATTTCCATTTCTAATCTCATCTTCTCTTTCTCCAGTTCTAGTTCCCTTGTTCTTTCTCTCTCCTTCATTTGCAATTTAGCAAGCTCAAGCCGTGTTTGATCCGAAATTTGAGCTTGATCTGGAGTGTCAATTTCTTCTTTGAGCTCCATGTGACCAGCTACCAAGTCAAGAATCTCTGCCTTTCTTACACCTTGTGGAACATCAACATTTAAATGCTGTGCAATAGCAGTCAAATCACATTTGCGTAACCTTTGCAAATCTTTGAGGGACAAATCTGTCCTCTGAACAAATGCCTGAACATCCATTGTACTGATTGACATTGTCACAATGTATTACACACAATGTACAATTGAACAATCAACTCAACTGGTATTTTGTCTGTACCAATATTCTAGATTCCGGAACGTTCCAAATTCTAAGTTTTGGCTTTAAATTCACTTCTCGGACACAAGCCCCCAATTTTGTTACGACCACAATCACTCTGAGAATGATCGCACAAAAGAAACCATCAAATAATGTTCAGGCGGTTTATTAACAGTGATATTGTGGGTACAGACTCGTAATCGGTTTTCACATCAGTACAATAATGATCAATAGAAACAGT
Source organism: Diadema setosum (assembly GCA_033980235.1). Lineage (NCBI taxonomy): Eukaryota > Metazoa > Echinodermata > Echinoidea > Diadematoida > Diadematidae > Diadema > Diadema setosum. The sequence continues at coordinate 35,809,022 of CM067076.1, read as the reverse complement.
TACAAATCAGTAATGAAATCACTTACACTTAGTACATGCAATATCCCTGGAAATGTCCAAATACGATGCTTGATGCACAAAGGAATGATCCACGATGCACCGATGAATGATACCTTCGACGTAAATCCAGAGGTGCAGGTTACGATAGTCCAAGGTATAGATCCGGGGTAAAATCCACGATAGATGTCCACAGTAAAAATGTTCACAGCGAAACGTGTAGAATCCAGACGTTATGACGACCACGTCCAGTTGATGCGTTGAATGATGATTCACTTTATAATGTCCAGCAAGGAATCCAGCCCGTCACAGCTTTGCCGTAATAATGTCCGTTGACACTAAAATATGGAGTCTCTCTCCAATGTAGGCAAATTAATTCTCTGCAGGCAAAATGTCTCCCAGGCCTTATCTCCACAAACACAGTTTGTATAGCAGGTCAGCAGGTAACACAGGACTGACTACAACAAGTCGCTTCAGAGCCAGAAGTGACGTAACTCTCAGAGCAGAGGTGTTGGGTACTCTGCCTACCTCAGAATTTCTCCTGCTTATATACTATCCATTCACCCCTTTCTAGTACATTCTGTAATTTTCTCCAATCTGGGGCTACATACCTGAACATACTAGCAAGTCCAAATTCCAGGAATCCTGGATGACTCACTGCCTAATATGTGCATAACATCATTGCCAAAATTAACTACCAATCACATTGGGCTACAAGGGCAGTGCCTCACTCAGCCAGCACTTCCCAGAATTTTCTGGAATGGGTTAAATCATTCTAGATTGAGTGAGCTATAATGTATTTCCTGTCACATGCATACATGTACTGTAGCTACATTGTATACCATGTAGAAAATTCTCCACTGATCTGGTCAGTCTGTATGTACTATATCTAATATCATATAGAATGTTCTCCATTAATCTGGTCTACCTGTGTACATACACATTAAACAACCATGCATACAGCCTTGATACATGTACATAACTACTTGTGTGCACATTTGTGACACTATTCAGAACCAACTTATGCTGGTCTAATATTCACTTTTACTTATAAAGGTTGAATGACTAAAAATCTCACCAGAAGCCTTGGTCTGTGTTCTTCATCATCCTCAACAATGTATTTAAAGGTCATCTGATGTTTAAACTGTGTAACCAACAGGGAAGAAAAAGTCTGTTCCAATGGATTTGATCTGGAATGACAGGAGACTCGTACTGCATACCGGTAGAGCTTGGTTGCCTCCAGCTGACTGCTGCCATCTGTTGATGGAAAAAGTTCAGGCAATGGAAGTGAGGACCAATTATTTTGCACCACCAGAAGCTTTACAAACTAAAGGAGTCACCAATTTCAGCTTTTGAAATATCATCACGCTTGCCAGCCTCCTCTTTGACTTGAATGCCCACAGAGTACTTTACTGTATACACCATATATTTAGCGAGTCAAAATTTTCATGAATCGAAACTTCTTGACGATTTCTTGAGTGGTTAAATTCGCGATCGTGGAGTCGTGTACCGACCGGAGAAAATGTATACTCGTACGTCACATTCATAGCGTGATCAGAGCCAATATTTTCCTGTGTCTTTATTTCGTGAATAGCACCTGACGCGCAAAATTCGCGAAAATAAAAACCTCGCAACATATTCGGTGTATACAGTACTCTATGTAGACAGACAAAATTCTCATTGTAAACTTGAAGCTCCTGGTTTGTCTGCACCAAGTGAAATACAGGATTTAGTGAAGTGAAATCATGTGACTAGAAATGAAGCTAGGAAAGTCAGGAAGCCTTGTGAATTAACCATCATAAACGTGAATGCAGAAGCTTTAATTCACACACATACACACACACACACACACACACAGTGTTAAAAAATAGGAAAGAAGAAACTCTTACCCTGATTGTCTATGGAGCCTACGATGCACTTACACCTTTGGCATATCACACAAAAAGACTTTGGAGCCTATGAGAAAGGAAACAAGGATGTCACATAAAAACCAAGAAATAGTTTGCTTTACAACAATACATGGTTGAATAGTTTTCTGATGAGAAACAGAAAACTATCAAGTGATATTTCATTTCATGTCACTTGCCAGTTATTTGCAATTTAAGAAATTACAATCAAATCTGTTACAGTCAGATTTGCCCTATCCATAACTTAATACTACAATTGCATTTTATTACAAAAAAACAAAAACAAACAAACAGTGAAAGAAATATTGAAAGCATTTTCACATGAAATGTAATCATGAAATGATAGCAAATACCTTTACTTCTCTGTCTCTCTCAAAAAGGAGATTGAATGAACAGGAACTGCTCTGGAAGCCATGCCAGTATAGGCCCTTCCTTGTAGCTTGTCTGTATATAACCGCAGCAGCGACCCCATACGGACAAATACGTACCGTAAAGGGGTAGCACAGCAAGCCTATACCTGTCACAGAAGCACCTGATATGGCTTAGCATTTCGGTGACCAGAGACCAAAATACAGGGTTTTACACTGAAATTAGTAGCCTTACTCTTAGATAAGATACTTACAATCACAGCAGGCGAAGTCGATTTACAATATGATCTGTTTTGAGAGCCCAGTGAAAGAGTTTATCCGAGGGTTTTTACAGTCCTACCGCATTTCGTATTGTGGTACGACTTACACAACGCATGCGCGAATATGGATAAAACGTAGCACATACTATAATACGCAATGTATGCGTGTGGAAAAAAACCGGACGGCTCTCTGAGAACTGAAATGAATATTCATGAGACGTAACAAAAACGAATGCATTGCTGGGCGCTGATTTACTATCGGGCCTACCGGCACTTATTAATTTCGTTTTTAAAGCACATTTCGAATGTGTGGTTCATTATTTATTTGCAATAAAGGAAGTGCACACATAATGAACATCTGGAGATATGACGGATTAAGAAAATAACAGGTGATTTTCATGATAGAGGGTATGTTTGTTTGTTTGTTTGTTTGTTTGTTTGTTTGTTTGTTTTTTCCCAGTCTGCAGGGGCAATGTCCCAGATGTCTCATCTATAAATCAAGTTTCCTTTCACACTGTAAAATGTTGTACATTCACAATGGGCTCCACTCACAAGCTCTGCTTCTTGGGGACTCATATTCATTTTTGCTTCATGTTTATTATCTGCTGTGATTTGATTTGAATACACTTCTGTTACATACATGTCTTGTTTATTTTCAATGTTTCAGGATTGTTTGATTATTTATTTGAGACCTTTCTTTTTTCAAAGACTTCCACCGTATGGGAATCCTTTCCTGTCTTTTTCTTTCGGGCATTTCACTTGCTGTTTGATTGTGTGTGTGTGTCTGCATGCATGTGTGTTTAATAATTATTTGTGTGTAACAAGTTGGATGAACTGGAAGCTAAATTTCTATGTACTGTGATATACAGATCAATAAAGTTGACTCTGAGTAGTCCTTCATTTTCTTCATTCATTCATTCATTCATTCATAGCAATGGGACAAGAAGTGTCTTCCGAAATTTTTATATCAGAATGTCATAACTTCCTTTTTTTTTAAATCTGATTTTATCATTTTTGCAGTGTTCCCCTGGATTTTTTTTTCATCCTCATGAAATATAGATGAAGTTTTAGACTGGCTTTCATCTTAAAGGTATGATGGATTGGTTAATGAAAAACTAGAAATTAACCCTTTCAGATCCATTCAGATCCAATTATGAGAAGTTACAGTGTGTCTCCTGAAGTGTTTCTGCATTGATAATTTTAAATTCAGTCTTCCATGTCTATTTCTTCATATTATTCATAGTGTATGATCTTGCCTCAATCTGTCATAAAGTGTAGTTGATGCAAACTCAATTTCTGTATGGAGCCTAACATGACATATCTATTCTGAAAATAAAAACTTAGCTGATTATCATAAATAACAATTTACTGATCAAAATATAGGGCCTACATATCTCACTATCCTACAAATAGAACTAGATTAAAAGGATTAACAGAATTTTGTTGAATAGTTAAACTTGTCAAATTGTTAAACTGTAAGATGATAAATGTCTAATCAGTAGGCCTATTGCTATGAAAGATAAATTGAAGACCCCATTCACACATTTTTATTCTTTTGATGCTGTCTTGCTTGATCCGGCAATGGCTTTTTTAAGCCTTTCTATTCGTGTTCAATCAATAATCATTTTTCCTTATCTCATAATCATGCTTGCTTTAATTGATCAATATTTTAATATTATTAATATGTCATCAGAACCTGCCTTGCTTGATAAATTATATAAGATTATGATAATGATATAATGATTATTATTATCATGATTTGAAATATCTATATAGTTTACCCTGTATGGCTTCAGTTTGCTACTTTCACTGTACTTATTGATGCCATTGTATACTCACTTTATCCAAGATTTGGTGATGGAAACCAAAACAAACGCTCTTGCCAAACCCAGTTGGCAATATCATTAAGGTGTCCTTCTGTTTCACTGTGCTTTCCATTATTTCTACCTGCTCCTCTTTAAACTTAATTCCAGTCTCCTCCTCTAATTCCTTGAGAGCATCTTTGAACTCCATGATGATGATACTGATAGCTATGAATGGTCCGAGAACTACGAGCAACATTGTACACGTATGTACATATATGGCAGATGACGTAAACATGAATATTCATTTCCGCATGCCCAGATCAATTTACTTACGTGATATTTTCAAAATGGCGAGCGGCAGTGTCGATAGTGTCGAGTGGGGTTCCAGCAAAGATGATGGCGATTTCTCTTGTTTTCGGAGGTAATGGTGAGTAATACATAGTCGGCTATAATATTCAACATTATGGTATTACAAAATGTGGATTTTTGTTGCGAATCCACGTGTCGTTTTGAACGGTGAGTTTGTGACAGAATTGTACGCGTCGCAGTACTTCCTAAAAATTGCATGCGATGCTTCGGGGCGCTGTTACTGTGTTACAGCGCCCCGCGACGGGGTTAGTCTGTATACAGACATATAAATGACTTGTACCCATTTTACCTTCTTATGGTACATGTATTTACTGCATAATATGAAATTACAAATCTGTAATTTTACTAACTACCCAAATACACAAATTATGATGATACCAACGAGAGTCTCAGGCACCATGCAATCCAATCTTCTTCTTTTTTTTTCTTTTTTTTTCATTTTTGATGATATAAATACAATGGTTAATGTGAGTTGCACTGCAGTCATAATAGAGCAGTGAGACATCATACTATGTGGTGTCATTGACTGCTACTCACGAGTGGCTGTGAAGTCTGCCGATGTCTGCCTGGTCTCTTCTTCTCCATAGCAACCGATCCCTTCCTCAAGGATGCAGAATGAATGATGAAGTGGAGGTCATTGACCAAGACTGACCCTTGGTCTGGAAAAAGATGGAGACTTGCCATCTTGCCTCTTTTTTCTGCTATCACTTTACTCTTGCAACACCACATGTCCCCTGCCAAATCAGTCCAATCTCCTTCTGGAAGAGGGAGTACTTTTTGGAAGCCTCTGACATGACGGAAAAACACAAAATTATAGAACCACTTATCACAGGCTTTGTGTACAAATAAACATATTTCTTGCACTTACTACTTATGGCAGAACACTGCTTTGACAGAGCCTTTCACACAGAGTACTTTTGATAAATTGATTATGCTCAAAGTAATTAAAAAACATAAACATTTTCATAATGGTATTAGGAAAAGGCAATGCTCTACAATCTTCCATGAAAGGCTTACAATTCATTGAATGTGTAATCAATTTGTCTTACTTGTTTGTTATATTATGAATGCAGAAACTTGACTACGTATGCCTTCACAAAACCAGTAGCATACATGTACATAAGTATCGATGATTGAAAAAAAAAAATTAATGCCCTTAATTACTGTAAAGCAAATGGAACAGAATATGGAAATTGTACTTGATGTTGGACAAATATTCAGGTTAAAACAGTTGTACAAAGTCCAAGTAAGTCAGCTAACAGGGTGGTCAAAGGTGCTCAAATCATTCATCACGACTGCACTTATCTACAGAGCAACTTGCACCACACTGTTTTCTGCAACAGATAATATGTTGGAAAATTTTCAGCATATTATATAATATACTACATATGATACATATATATAAAGATGAATCTTGTCAACTCTTCTCCAGTTATGTTACAAATACAGTGCTATCACATACACAATGCATGCCAAGCAATTAATGCTTTTGTATAGTGTCACAAGCAAATAGCAACTAAATGATTATTTTCATTTCAGGTTGAAAGTACCAGACAATCAATCACAGGTATATCGTGACTGTTTTCAGGCCAATATACAGTTATCTTGCCCTTTCCCTGCTGTACTAATTCCACTAGTATCATTTCACTCAACCACATCTATGAGGTACATTGTATAAAGTATTTTTATCTTATTTAAAACATATAGCCAGATATTCCATTTCTTCTAACACCTCTCTGAAAATGTAAAAAAAAAAAGACTAAAAAGAAACATAATATATGACTTCAAGAATTTGTGGAGTTCGCTTTTTTTTTTCTTCATATTTAATTTTGCTAAAACACGCATTTCCCATAAACACCTGCACAGGTACACTTGGGACTCATCCTCAAAGGGTTAAAGAAGTTGGCTTACCCAGAAGGAGAGATGAGAACTGCATCACATCTTGCACACATTACTTCACAATCAGGATGGGTCAAAGCTCTGAAGATTTGGTCACCAGTCTCATTCCCTGTGGATTCCATTCTTTCCGTTGACTCTGCAGCTTCACACTCCTCTGGCATCTCAAGTTGAATCCTCATTTGTATGCCATCTCCCTGGATCATTTCCAGACCACTGCAAGTACCTGGCAGAGCCCTGATGCCAGCTGGTAGAATATATGTCCAGGCAGTTGAGAGTCCTCCAAGAGAAAGTCGTATAGAATGTGGATTGATTTCAATTCCACACTTTCCATCTAATTTCTCCCTACAGCAAAGAAAGATTTAATCAAAAATAGTGCTGAAAATACACTCTGTTAGACTGAGGGTTGGTCATGAGGTGGTCAGTGCTTAAGATAAAAGCACTAAGTATAATTGTTTTCATCATGAAGAAACATGGTACCCCTGGTAGGAGAATCTTGCCCACAAAAGCATTAAAGACCAATTTGTGTAACTTATTAACTGTCACATGTACGATTCCCGAGGACATGAATAGAAATTTGATTTACTCTGTGCTAGTTTAATCATCACGGCCAATAAGGCATAAAGACAAACAAATGTGAAGGTTACCTGTAAACCAATGTAAAGCATGTACTGCAATTGATCTTGCTTTACAGTATTGGTTTCTGTTGGTATAATGTTGTGACTAAACAGAAAAACCAATCAACAGCCAAAAGATTCCCTTTTACAATGTAGATTAGAACACATTGCAATCATCATGGATCAGATCCCAACTAGCAAGTCCTACACTTGCAACAGAAATCAACAGCTATCACACTCAATTTCAATATTATGGTAGATGTACCAACAAATCCAACAAGACACACAGACCGACCAACCAACCAACCAACCAACACACCCAACAGGACCAATACAAATCCCATAGACCTCTACTATAGATTAGTCAATAGAGGCGTTGTTGGTGGTGGTGCTTAAAGGCGCTTGTTTCAGTAGATCTACTGAATATTCTACGACTTTATCTTATACCTGGTATACAGAGATTCACACTCAATTATTTTCGGAAGGAAAAAATAGATATTCCACTGCTAGACAATCAAAATATTAATAATCATGATACAGTGGACTCCTGGCTCCCATTATAACGAAGTCCTCGGGACTGGCAATTGTCTCAGCTTTCATTATCAAAATTTCATTATCACAGAAACAAATAAACAATAAAGAATAACTAAGAGCGGATAATTTTACGGCCTGAAATTCTATTTCATTGTAGCCGAAATATCCTTTAATCGTGATTTATATGATGGGAGTGAGTGCACTGTAGTAATTGGGCACGGGGAGCAATCTGTCTGCCTAAATGCCTAGAATTCTAGAACAATACGGTTGACACAGAGAAGAACACCTCGTACAAGACTTGCAAAATCGACTTGGCAACGTTGAGCAGGCTTCTCGGTCAATCGTGCAATAATGACCAAGAGATTGAATAGACTTCTAGCATGTTACAAACACTTGACACTGCACTCTCTCCCAGCTCCCTCTACACTTTAGTTAGGACTAACTACACGCAGCCGCTGTCGCGAAGCGACGAGGCTGCACCTGTATTCCTTCGCAGACATTGTCATTATTCAGTGTGGTTGTGCGACTCCTTCATAAATATCTTTATTAATCATGGAAAACTAAAATACAAGGAATTATCGTAATCTATGATAATCATTCAATAATCGGTATGCAATTTTTTTTTTAAATTACGTCAAAAACTCACCGAAATCTGTGGCTGAAATCAGGTCTGTAAACGTCCTTATTGCTTCACTCCTCATCTGCGTGTTATTTGAATGGCATTCACTCTCGTATACTACAAAGTACAACGTAGGTAGTCGGAGAGCTAGAGGACGTGAAGAGGAGTGAAGAGGAGTGAAGAGGAGTGAAGCAATAGAAGAGGAGTGAAGCAATAAGGACGTTTACAGACCTGATTTCAGCCAAAGATTTTGGTGAGTTTTTGACGTAATTAAACAAAACATCACATACCGATTATTGAATGATTATCATAGATTACGATAATTCCTTGTATTTTAGTTTTCCATGATTAATAAAGATATTCATGAAGGAGTCGCACAACCACACTGAAAAATGACGTCTGCGAAGGAATACAGGTGCAGCCGCTGTCTCTACAGCGGCTGCGTGTAGCTAAGTTAGGACATGCTACTAGTACTAGGGACACCACTTGCACTGCCACTGGAGAGTGGAGTGCATCAACACAACAGTTAGGGTTAGGGTTAGGGTTTAGGGTTAGGGTTTAGGTTAGGGTTAGGGTTATGGTGAAACCATTTTGGCTTTCCATAGTCCGTATCTATGCCTGTGCTGAAGTTAGCAGCCCAAAATAATTTAGACCCCTAAAACCCAGGATAGCCCAGTAGACGACAGGGGACACACACAAGTTAAACGTCTTTCATTTGTTGCTGTTGTATAGACTGGATCCATTAAACAGGCCCTAACGTAAAGCGCCTTTATGCGACCTGTTCTTCATGACGTGCACTTAATACAGCTTTACAGAGAGGTGTGCCTACAGTAAGATAACACGAGTTTCGCTTCGCTTTATTTTAGTTCAGAGAATTGGTTTACTTCATATTTTTTGAATATACGGGACTACGACTCAGTACGAGCGATGGAACGTTACACTGCACTTGACTTGTCGGGATTCTTTTCCGTTCATTCCTCTTTAACTATAATGACACTAACTTACCTTCCACCATCCTCTATAAATTTTATGTTGTTTGGAAACGTCAACATACTCCCAAACATAACAGAAATTTGGGCAGCTTTTAGCTGCTTTCGGAATTCGCCATAGAATACTGGGTCTCCCATATCGCCGCCGAAGATTACGTAGATCTACTGTATATATACGCACGTGCCGCCGGCGCGGCCAGCTGCTGCATGCCACCGCTGCCCGCGCCGCCGCCATGAGGGGCGGCAGGCTGATTTCGCTGTACTCCGCTAGCAGAACAGGCTGCGAGGCCGGAGATTCGATCACAGAACTCTTACACATTCTGTGGATTCGATGCTGCAGCTGCAGAAAACCATAGGATGACGCCTGCAGTGTATGCATGCTGTTGCCATTCTAGAAAGCCGACAAGAGAGGGCGGCATCAAGATGCTAGAGTCTGAGGAGCATTTTGATCACCTAGTCATCATCAATCTTTCAAGATTTTTTTTTTTTTTTTTTTCTGACAAACTACTGGAAGCTACTGAAATTTCTGCATGTGATTGGCTGCGAGCAAACTATTTTGTCAGAAAAAAAAAGAAGAAATATGACAAAACGCTTGAGATGAAACGCCCCTACGTTATGGCCCTAGAAGACTGTTCTAGCATTTTTCAGAGTACCTGCAATTTACTGCATGCTGCTGCTGCAATTAATCATCACATCAACTCCACAACCTTTACAAAAAGAAGCAAATGAAAGAATTTTATTTCTTTATCAAAGTACACAGTATTTGTCATTTACAGAGACATCAGTGCATCATGATACACTACTTCACTTAATTACATAGGACTACTTCGATACGTGTTTCTGCTCAAAATTGATCATTTAAGTATAGAACATGGCAAGTCCAAACTAAACTCATGGATTTTGATAACTAGATTTCTTTCGTTATTGTGCTTTCTTTCGCCATGTTAGTGCAGGATTTAGACTGATGAAAGGCAAAGTCATATTGAATCAAAGTTCGAATGAATTCTGGACTGTCAAGGCATATTATGCAAGACTCTAATTTGCAGATGAAAGGTCATTTGGATTGCTGCACCAATAAAATGCAGCCTGTGCTCACTGTTCAAAGACAGACGCCTCTTTCGAAAGATTAAATTATGTCTGATATTGTATTACCTAATGCTGTTAAACACAATAATCAAGAGTTCATTCGAAAACGACAGAATTATATTTATGGAACAATTTGTGAATGAAGCCAGAAAGGATATCAAACAAAAGAGAGTTTACTTCATTCAAAACAATAACAACAACAACAAGTTGGGATGGCTAATCGACATCTTACATCATATGACAGTATTATACCTCTCTCTACTTCTCACTCTCTCTCTATATATTTCTCTCTGTGATATAATTTATCCCGACTTCCATACCTTAAAGGACAAGTTCACCTTCGTAGACATGTGGGTTGAGTGAATGCAGCAATATTATTATTAGAACACTTCAGTGAGAGTTTGAGGAAAATTGGACAATCCGTTCAAAAGTTATGAAATTTTGAAGTTTCTGCTCAGTCTCGGCTGGGTGAGAAGACTACTCTAGCTTGTGATATCACATGTGTACAACGATATAAAGAAAAAATAAAGAAAATTCAACATATTTTCACTTTTCTCGCTTAACAAAAGAACATTTGACTTCTCTCTTTCAGAAGGCAGGGGAGTATCCTTAACATACGTCAGTAGCAAGTCGAAGAAATGTGCACTTTATTCAAAAAGTAAAGTTTTGTGAAATTTTCCTTTTATTTCCGTTATTTCGTTGTATACGCATGTGGCATCATACACTGAAGTAGTCTCCTTATCCAGCAGTGACTGCACAGATGACTTTTGAACGAATGGTCGGATTTTCCCCAAACTCTCACTAATGTGTTCTACTAATATTGATGCATTCACTCAACCCACTACACGAAGATGAACTTGTCCTTTAACTGTCACACAGTTGGCGCCGCCGCCGTCCCCGAACTTTTCTCTTCTTGAGTGTATATTATTATGATGGACAATCAATCTTTCACTCGTCAATTCTTTTAATGATGCTCTTGATTCACCTTTTCATGACAACGCGTCTTCCACAAAAATGATAATTCAGGATTTGCCATCAATTATGATCTGATTTATGCACACTGTGGTGCAAGTCTGTGGAGATAATTTAAACACTTTCATCGATCTCGATCTTTTGAAAAGAATGATTGTTCTTTACAGAAACCATGGCGGCCATGTTGAGGACGCGTTAGTATGCCGCACTTCTAGGAGTCTGAACAAAGCTATGAATTACTCCACCTCTTAAGGATTCTAAAATCCTGTTGAAGCCATGCATGCGACAGGTTACTCCCCTAGGTCACTAGTGTTGACCTGTGTCTGGGAGGCTATGGACATAATTGTATGACAACCGTCACGTTTCGCTGCGTTTATACTACACCTGTATTATATCAGCTGTAATAGGCTTCTTAGTCTCTGGCAAGACTTCAATTAGGCCCTACATCGCACTGACGGGAGATGGAATTTTAGTTCTATTACATCGCACTATAATGCGTTTTTAGTTCGTACAGTCACTCAATGATTCATTATTCAAGTCTAATAACTAACGTGTGATAGCATCTAAATGATTTTCAAGTTTTTAACCATGTAGAAAAAGAAAAACTGTAGAACGTTATGAAGTTGACACCATAGTTTGTTATCATGGTTATTATCATCACAATTTTTCATCGCGCTTTTACTCCTCGGCGATTGCACATTGATGGGGTGGTGTATCGACAAAAATTTTATTACAACAAGTATAAGCACTGCAGTCAAATGTCTTTCATATGCTAGTCAGAGAGAGAGAGAAAAAAAATCCCGTTGCCATTACCATTGTTTCGGAAAAGGAAAATTTAGTCCACATTTTCCTACTATCTATAGTTGGGCTAACTTTAAATTAGGGAACGATGATGTATAGGCACTACGCCTACTTAGACTACGAGGATATGACACAATACGGATGCTATAGAGATGGGTACTAGACCAAACAATGCATCGCAACAAACATCACAAAAGGACAGTCATCAATGAAGTGGCAATGAATGAATGGGTTCACTGGTAACGCACGGATGCCCATCAATACATGGTCCCTAGGAGACAAGACTTGTGTGTACCCAAACTACAGTGATCGCCTGACAGTAAAGGAAATAATACTCCATATCATCGAACTGGGACAATCATTGTAGGAGTGGCTAGACTTGAGAACCGTCAGTCCACGAGAGTCCAGGATATCTCAGTTGTTAGCAACTGATCCAGCAGACGAAGGAAAAGGTAAGTAATCAATGATTTATCAAATTGATCTTGACTGCCATTCGTAGAATATGTTATTTTCACTAGGAATCCAACCATTTTTTCTTTGTATTAGAAGAATGGAAAAAAAACAGATGTGAACTATTACGTTTGTCATAATATCAACGACATAGAACATTTGGTTGTAGTTCATTATACAGCATTGATATGGGTCGCTATATCTGACCCAATCTCCGTCATATCAGGTGGCATGATACACGTCATAATGGGTACAGTATATATTCGTGGTAGACATATTTTGTTTGCATTCAAGTTTTATCAATCCCTGTAGTATATGGTATATATCGCATATGATGGTCACAGCAAAATCTACGGTCTTTTAAGTTTCATCTGTTATAATATCATGAGGGTAATTATCAAAGTGAGTTTAAACACCCAAAATACACGGATGAGAACTTAAAACTGCACGACTACTCTGTGGACGATTATTTTGTTGAAATGAAAATATTCTGCCACTATAATAACCGAAAAACTTAATTCATCAGAATTCCGTTCGTTTGTCAACCTAAACAAATTCGAAAAGTCTATTGACAGTGGTTTTATTAGTTTTGTCCATGATTTGGGAGTCATGACCCAATGTTAAAAACCACTGAATCAGTTATTTCTTGTCAGTGTCATAGCTCTGATGTTGAATCATTATGACAATAGCTTTGTTATTGAAAACAATAAATCACTCAATTTTAATGCGAGGGTGTTCTCTGCCTACATATTTTGGTGTCGTCCATAAAGTAACTCACATATATGTCACTATTCTTCTCTTTATACTCTTCGCTATTCAGACTAAACGAAGAAGACTGTCTTTGACATAAGAATCAAAACCATGGGTTGCAATACCAGCAAATCAACAGACACCGTGGTCGCAGGTGAGTACAGGCATAATATTATTTCATCATCACCACTATCATAACACAGACACACAAACACACAGACAGGCATCACAGACAGACAGATAGATACACACAAACAAACATGATCATTACCTACACAATGTGTTATTTTATGTAATTAATATATACAAATACATAATATTTGTGTATATTGTGTATGATAAGACATTAAGTAGATAATGATTAATTGTCAGTCAATCACATTGCAACTATTGAAACAATTTATGCGAACTTTTACATAATACCTATGTATGTATGCAAATATGCATACATGATGACATGCCTGTAAGTCATAGCAACTAAGTATCCTTTAGCCCATTGTAAACACTGATAAAGCTATCTTTACTGCCTTGTTGGCACACATGCAATCGAGAGAGGAAAATACACATGTTAACAAACAAAACTTGAGAAACTTGTATAATATTATGGGCGTGTGTTTGTTTATTTGGGGGTCTCTAGATTAGTTGTGGACTTAGGTCATAACACAGTCACACATTATTTCATCGAATTTGTATGTCTGGCTTGTATCAATGATTCGTTAATAAAAAAAAAAAACAAAAAAAAAAAAAAACTTGACACTTTAAGGAGTCCATAACTTAATAGGACCTGGACAGATTATGGTGAATCTCCAATCATGTATTTGTTTAACTTTATTAGGCTACCCTATCGATACTAACGCCAGTATTTCTTATAAGCACAATGTGGAATTCTTTCTAGTGCCAATCGACACCCTTTCTTTTTGGTGTTTCTCTTACACAATCATCTCGAACCCTCAATTTATAAGATATAGGCCTACCTATATATAAATATATATATTTTTTTCAACTTGTGCACTTTTCTCACAAAAATAAGGAGGAACAGTATAAGATAAATAATAATTTCAAACCTACGCACTGTTCTCTTTTTCTTCAGATCTCACACTTTTCACAAACATAATAATAATATGGACTATAATCTCATATCGCAGTTTGGGGTGATTTTTCGTCTTTCTGTTCTATTATTCGGCAAATCGCCTTATCACGCCTACGCCGAACATCGCCTAAAACTGTGGTCCATTTTGACACACATGACTTCTTGTTTCAATCACGTGCAGGTGGCCCAAATGGAGATGCACCTCCCAAGGATAAACAATCAGAGAAAACTCCGAAGATTGAAGAGAGTGAAAGCAAGAAGGAGACTGAGAAGGAAGTTAAGCAGGAACCAGCACAAGAGGACACACCAGCACCTGTCGAGAGCAGCGAAGCTCCAGCTGAACAGGAAGAAAGTAAGGAGACTGATACCAAAGCAGCTCCCGAACCTGAAGAGCAGCCCGCCCAAGTCGAGGAAGCCAAGCCTGAAGAGCCGGCCAAAGTGGAGGAGACGGCACCGGCAGAAGAAGCTCCTGCACCTGAACCCACGGCAGCGGAGGAAGCGGCAGAACCTGCTCCTGCTGAAAGCGCACCCGAGGCACCAGCCCAGGCCGAAGAGACGCAACAAGTGGCAGAAGAACCCGCCGCGGAGGAAGCTCCGGCTGCAGAGGAGGAGGCGCCTGCTCCAGTCGAGGAATGATCAGGATTCAACTCACGATTAATGAAACAAACTAAAAAAATTTTAACGAAAGACAAGGAAATCAGCAGATTGTCTGGAGCCCAAGGAAGATGTACAAGGATGGGCGGTGGAGTGTTACTATGCGCTATAAGGTCCGAGAGGAGCCAATGAGATGGATTATTCAAGCAT